>PYXC01000584.1:2007500-2160000 GCA_015244755.2 Tenualosa ilisha
TGGTTCATGAATTTCTTATCGGCTTCACACCTTCTCCATTTCACGCCTGGAATAAGCATCCTTTCTCAGAAGCAAGGTCTGCTTTGACAAGTTCTCAACGGATACAGCCCATATCTTCTAACGTTATCTGAAGACCACCTTTAGACCTCTGTTGTCATATTGTGCTGACAGCCTGATCCTATCGCTCAGTTACGCTAACTATAACATGAAATTACCTTGAAGAAACAAAATAACATTTCGGCGCTCTTTATTTCGTTAAATTCTGGAAAGAAAAAAAACTTTCGCGTCGCACTGGACTGCAATGCCTGACAACACAATGATGAACAAGAACGGAATGGTGACCAAAATTCACACGCGAATAAGGACAGAGCCTTTCAAGAACTACTATGACCTTGTAGGAAAGGAGTTGGGCAGGTAAGGTTCATCTTCCGTCACTGTCTTTAATTTTCTGCCTTTACTATCGTTAGAGTGCACTGACTTGGCTTATGCGAGCCAGTGATTTGAATCTCTTTAAACCCCTCGAGCCTAACAAACGTGGGAAACCGGCATAAACTTAAACTAAGCGTCTTTAATTGGGACGGAAAATGACCGCGAGCTGGAAACAACACATTCGGCTTTCCCCAATGGCACGTGTAATCCCGAGCCGTGTGAGGAAAATCCAAAGCACGAAATTTCATTGGGGTGCGCTCTCGTGAGCGAGGTTGGAATTGGAGTTGGCATTAAAATTGTTTGGCAAGGGTCTACAGGTTCCCGGCTTTGGGATTTTTGAAGGGGCAATGACTGCCACTGGACCAATTGTGATAATTGTGCAAATATCAGCACGTGATTTCCCAAACATCTCCCTAATGCGAGCCGGTTGAGCTGCATTAGTTCTTAGTATGCGTTAGAGATGGACAGGTGTGTGATCGCTGTGCGATGCTGTAAGCACCTGTTGCTATTGTAAAGACGTCTGTCTGGGTCTTGTGTTAATTGCTGTAACGTTACATGCGCGCGTGTTTGCAAGTCTCTCTCTTTTCTCTGTCCATAGCCTGTATACAATTATAGACTGTGGTAATTACATGGTGCTGCAAGGATTTTAGACTGGTTTTGTTTTGGAGCTGCTGGAATCAACCCCTTTTGCTCTTGTCACGCCTCATTACATCCAAACCTCAGTTCCTCGGCTCTCCTTCCAGCTCCAAATGTCATGTCTCAATGCGGCGAGCTGAGTTTGATGCGTTTCACGCAGTTGAACTGTGGTCCCAAACAGCTTTGTCTGTCGCAGGAATCCGTCATGCAAACCATCTTTCGCTCGGGTCGCCTTTTAATGAGTATGTCTGATGGTTTTAGCATGCCTCCGCAACCTCTCTGAACTCCGGGGACAAAAAGAAAGACATTGATTCAAACTAGAGTGAACTGGTACCAAATGTTTCAAATGTTTTTTTTCTCTTCATTGAATAAATGGCATTCACAAACAGCACAACAGCATAGTCACATGGGATGTTCTTTTTGTGTTTGTGGTGCTTATCAGATTGTCCTTGGAAGAGAATTTTCTTATTGTTGAGGCAAGGAAAGAATTGAACTGTAGCAGAAAGACTGAGAACCGATTTGAACACAGACACATGGATGCAGAAGGTTGCTTTCAGATAAAATTGGAGTTTGCTTCAACTTCGTGAAACCTTTTAGAACTGCTTTTTGAAGTCACAGATTCTTCTGAAGTGGAATAGTGTACGAGATGTTTTTTACTATTTGAGTTTTGTGCTGACATGTTAACATGGAATCCATCTTGCACTGTTATCATGCAAACTGTCTGCAGTAGACCAAAGGTCTTAGTAATAGCAACAAACAGGTATGTCGCTGCTGAAGGTTACGTAAGGGCTCCATCAACGTCATGCCAACTTCATGTCAAGGCTTTTCCTGGTAGTGCAAACACAACTTTCAGAATTAGTTTAACCATGACCTCCTCTGCCCACCCGTCCCCCCCAGACACACACACACACACACACACACACACACACACACACACACACACACACACACTCACTCACTCACACACACACACAGCTGGTTCACATCCTGCTTTTTCTGCCATTTTTCTCCCGTTATTTAGACAGTGTGAGTGTGTTTGATTTATTGTTGTGTGTGTCTGTGTTTTTAGAGGGAGTCTGATGACTGTCAGCTGCCTCATCGTTCAGACGTTTATTCTCTCCCCCTTGGAGCAGAAAGACCTCTGGGCAAGAAATAGGAGCTACTGCCACTGTGTGTGTGTGTGTGTGTGTGTGTGTGTGTGTGTGTGTGTGTGTGTGTGTGTGTGTGTGTGTGTGTGTGTGTGTGTGTGTGTTTGGGGAGGGGAAGAGAGGGAGCAAGACAGATGGATGGATTGGCCAGAGACTGAGGACAAGGGAGGGAAACCAGTGTCTTTATTAGATTAGCACCCTCCCCTGCCACCGCGTTGGCTCATGTCAGCACTCTCTGGCTGTGTGCTGTCTGTGTATGAGTGTGAGCGCACGCTCTCAGCTCTGCAGATGCATGTGAGCACACACGTTTCCTTTTCTCTCTTCATGGTAAATGAAGACTTCCTTTTATGGTTGTCTGTACAGTATGTGGCCAAAAGCCCCCATGCCCACAGCCAGTCAGATGAGGCTAGATGCCGGTGTGTCCGATGTGCTGTGTGCCGTGTGTGTGTGTGTGTATGTGGCCAAAATGGAGTGAGTGTTTGATCCATGCATGGGTGACCCACATATCGTTCTTGTTGGACATGCTCAGCATGCAGTTGGTCCCCTCCCCGCACACCTTGGCCCATGTTTAATGACAGCACGTGTGTCAGTAGTGTTTTCCAGGCCTGCATGGCAGAGCAGCTCACCTCTTTTTCCCCCTCCCTGTAACATAAACACACATCCCACCCAAAGAACGCTTAGAAAATCTCACATTCCACTGAGATGTTGTTTGGATTAAGGTTCCCTCATTACAGTCTTACCTTTTGAGCACAAAGGACTTAAAGTGAATCACAGATCCCAGATCAGTGGCCGGAGGACTAGCGGGTGGGCTGCAGCGTCAGCATGCTAGGGCTTAAGTGTTTGTTATTGCTCTCCCCATTGAGCCCCCTCACGTGTCTGGCTGGAGAGCTGGGCTTCCCTCGCACGCTGGCACTTGGCAGCCGGGGCTGTTTGTGCCCACTGGGTTTTATCAGTGGGGCCGGACTGTGCCAGGCTGCGCGACACTCAGCAGGCTTTAGTCGCCTCCACTCCTCTGCCCTCCTGCCAAATTGCCACAGAGGGTTCTGGAGCTGCCAGTCAAGTAAGGTTGCCCAGGTCGCCTGCACCACTGGAGATGTCTAGTTTGCGTTAGCCCGGTGTAGTCAAGGCTAACACTCATTGCATGACATTCCAGCACCGGCTATCTTGTCTTGGCTCGGCGGACATGTTGGATCTGCTCACGCAGTGCCTCTGCCAGTCTTCTCCCACACTGTGGTGTTTCTCTGTTCAGGCATGCATTTGCAAAGCAAGGGGATGCAACTGGGGGTTTTGTGTGTAGATTCCTAGAAGCCCTCAGCAGGGGGGGGGGGCTCCACAGTGGACTCTGTTGTATGTGCGCCATCTAGGAACGCCTGTGTGTGAACACAGATTTACAGCCACTGGATCCTTGGAGAGGAGCTTGGAAAAACTTCAGAACATTCAGTCATTCAGGAATGAGTCTTGCTATCACCCCCCCCCCACACACACACACACACCCACACACACACACACACATATCTTGTCTGAGGAAGTGATGATTGAGAACAGCGAAGTTCTGACGTCTTGTGTGATTCCACCGTGAGATGAGCCAGACTGCACCAATTACTCACCGTCAGGCGTATGGAAATTTCCAGTTTCTTTTCTATTCCATCTCCATTATCAGCAGCTAGTTGTCTTAATGAGGTCCACACAGACCTGACTCATAAAAAATATATATATATACACACACACACACACACAGAAAACTGGGTTGATGTGATTCTGTCATTCCAAGTCTGTGGGCTGGATCTGAGTAACCCCTTATTCACCTTTACTCTAGCCTGTGCTCTCTCTGTCTCCCTGTCTGACTATCACTCTGGTACATGGGTGGTCCAGTGCATACATACACAAACACACACACACACACACACACACACACACACACACACACACACACACTGGTGGTCCTTTGTGGGGCATTGTGAGGCAGGGGATGGTAAAAAGCAGGAGGAGATAGTGTGGGCGTGGAACCATTTGTCGCTCCCCTTGTCAAGCCAGAGAATGAGCAAACCGACAAGACTACGACTCATTATCCTGTGTGTGTGTGTGTGTGTGTGTGTGTGTGTGTGTGTGTGTGTCAGAGAGAGTGTGTGTGTGAGAGAGAGAGGACAGAGAAGAAGACAGAGAGGGTGTGTGTGGCTGTGTTGGGTGGGTTGTTCACACTGAGACACACAGAGGCTGTCTTTTATGAGCTGGGCAGTGCAAGGCAGCCGAGTCTTTACATCGGATTTCCTGCCCACACCCCGGCACGACCCCTGACCCATCACCAGCCACTCATAGGCCCAGAACACCAGCTCACCAGCCAGTGGCCTATAGCTCTGTCCATGTCTCTCTGTCTCTTTCCCCCACAAGGCCTCACTGTCATGATTTCCATGGGCTCATTTATCATTTCCCACTTGTTTTGTCTTTAACAGTCAGACATACACACACATCAAATTTACCCATACAAACATAGACACACACACACACACACGGACACTACTAAATAACACTTTTTTTTTTGTGCTGTTTCTCCAGGGGTAAGTTTGCGGTGGTGAAGAAGTGCATTGAGAAGGCCACAGGGAAGGAGCACGCGGCCAAGTTCCTTCGGAAGAGACGCAAGGGCGAAGACTGCCGTGGGGACATCCTCAATGAGATCGCTGTGCTGGAGCTGGCCAAGTCCAACCCGTACGTGGTGGCGCTGCACGAGGTCTACGAGACTCAGAGCGAGATCATCCTGGTGCTAGAGTGGTGAGTATCACTCTTGGTTTCACACAAACACACACACACACACACACACACACCACACACACACACACACACACACACACACACACAGGCATACATACCCTCTCTCTCACACACACTCATGCATACAGAACATGAACTAAAATTTCAGCACACCAACCTCACACAAAACTACACAAAGCAACACAGTCAGTCAAGTGAAATCTCTAATTTGGAGGATTAGAGGAGATTCTAAAAGCCACGACAGTCTTTCATGAGGGTGTCACATGTCCCTCTGTCTCCCCCTGGATCTCCCCACACACACATGTTTGACCACAGGCCTCTAGATCATTCTGTTCACAAACATCTAGATTCCAGCCAGAAAAGACCACAACCAAATATATTTGTCTTCATATTCAGTACATCTGACATGATAAAAGTGGAAAAAAGGACAAATATTAGTGAAATTGGGCAATTTGTGGCTCCCTCCCCAAAACAAAGAATGTGAAGAAATGTGTTCCCCGGTTGCCCAGCATGAAGGCACAGTAGGAGACCTTTAAGTGACCCTAGCTGAGAAGCCCAATAGCCTGAGGCTAAGTATACGAGCAGTTCTCCGTGTTACGATAGCCTGCTTGGGCCAAACAAGGTCACAGTACCCTGGGGCATGTCCTTGTCCTCCTAGACGCTCTTTGCTGTGGGGCATTAGACATTAGTCAGGTAGACATCAATTGTTGCACACAGTGTGTTCTATAGGTATAGATACAAAGATGCAATGGCATCCACAAAAAGACAACTGCAAAGTGTGTGTGTGTGTGTGTGTGTGTGTGTGTGTGTGTGTGTGTGTGTGTGTGTGTGTGTGTGTGTGTGTGTATATACGTGAGTGGTGTGTGTCGCTGGTTGTCCATGCAGCGGGGGCCTGCCAGGAAAGTCAGGAGTGGATGATAAGGGCTCCCGCTAATGAGGGGGGAAATGAGCAGTCATTAGAGCTCCAAACTCGTTTACCGAAAACTCTCTGCCCCCTCCATCTATCTCCCCATCATGCTCACTCCTCTTTTTTTTATACGCACTCACTCACACTCTCGCTGTTGTGCACACATTCTCTCTCTCTCTCTTTACCCCTTTACTTCTTCTTAGCCAGAGGGACTGCAGGCTGTGTGTGGGTAGCGTGTAAGTGTAAAATGTGTGTGGCCTTTAACACATTGTTCTGCTGTAAACCACATGGGCGAGATGTTGCTCAGGCAGGATGCTAGTGGTGTTTGAACGTCATCACAGAGCATCTCTCTCTCTCTCTTTTTTACTGTCATTGCGTTTTGTCTGGCTAGCGGTGACGAGATTAAGACACCCCCCCCCACACACACACACACACACATACACACACACACACACACTTCCTGTCTGAGGATGCAGCTGTGTGTCACTGTGTGTCACTCCACTGCTTCACACCTCACACGGCCCTACCTCAGAGGCCGTTTCACACACATGCACATATGCGCGCGCGCACACTCACACACACATACTTGCTCATTCGCACGCTCACACATGCCTGTGTGCGTGTGTGTGTTTTACTACCTTATTAGGCCATACACCACCCCGTGGTTTTGCCTGATTGAGCTTGACAGACGCTGAGGCTCATTCTTTTCTTATTTTTCTTATCTACAGTGAGTGTGTGTGTGTGAAAGAGAATGTGTGTGTGTGAGAGAGAGAAACACTGATTATGTTTATTGCAGTGACTATATTAGAGGTCACCTTAACTAAGCCATAATGAGCCCTTCATCCCAAAATCATGAAATACAATATGTGTTTGTTCATGACTGTTTGCCTGGTACATATGACACACGTACAAGCACACACTCACACACTTAACACACACACACTTCTTTCTCACACCATTTTTAAGAAAGTGGAAAATGTTTCTCCGAAACACACTGAAAACACACTGATTCAGCTTAACCTCTGCTGGGGTAAGTCATTATCTCTCTCTCTGTGTGTCAGTCAGTCAGTCTGTCTTGGGGCTTTAACCAGAAAAACCATTGACTTGGAAGAAGTTTGACAGAAAAAAAATTACTTTCCATTTCCTGTGGGTTTACGTGCATGCAAGGTTCAAGCATCGTTCTTTCACAGCAGAGTTGCAAACGCGCGTGCGGACACACACACACACACACACACACACACACTCAAACAAAGATGTATATGCTCTCAGGCACCAACAAACACATCCCCAGTAGTGGCACCACAACCACATCCTCTCTTTGTGTGAGTGTGTGTGTGTGTGTGTGTGTGTGTGTGTGCATGCTAACGAGAAGCCAAGTTCTCAGCATTGACTGTTCACTTACGGTAGATGGCACTTTACTGTAAAGCCTCAGCTCAAACCAGGCCACAACAACACGCTTCTGTTCTTCGCAGGGTCAACTGGCTCAAATCTCCCCCCGATACAGTCAACTTGGCCTCTCTCTCTCTTTCTCTCTGTTCAGCTCGCTGCTTTCAAAGCCACACGTCTGACATATCAGATATTAGTCTTAGCTGCTTTTAATGTTGTCAAAACACGCAGCGCTATCAGTCCCATCTTGTCTCTCAGCACCATGTGGGAGGGTTTTGGGGGGTGGCGGTGGTTAGGACCGGACAGAAAAAGAGAGAGAGAGTGCAAACCAGTTCTGGCATTTCTTGTGGTGGCAAGAAACCTGACCTGAGAAGACACAGAGGTGAACTGCGGGAATGTGAAAACACTTGCACGGTCCAGAGCACCTCAGACAGTGTGTGTTTGTGTGTGTGTGTGTGTGTGTGTGTGTGTGCGTGTGTGCGCGTGTGTGTGTGCGTGCGCACGCATGCGCTTCTCTTTCCCCTCTTTTCAGCCTTTGTCTTCATCTCTCTGCAGTCTCTCTCTTTCCTCCTCTTCCTCCTCCTCCTCTCCTCTGTCAGTGCACTTGGAGAATGTGACAGGTAGCTGTTGTTCATCCCAGTAGGGGCAGTGAGGTCTCCTACTCTGGCCCTTGTGAGGCCTTCTTCCCCTGTGGCCCTGGGGCTTTGGGGGGGGTGAGTGTGTGCGTGCAGGTGTGTGCGCGGCGGGGGCAGGCAAACTCACTCACCTGGAAGTGAAAAGCCTGCAGGTGGTTTCACCGTCTCTCTGCCACCGCAGCCAGGAAATAGCTCCCATGACTCTGTGTGTGCTGATGCATTCCTTCCCTCTCACATCAGAAAGAGTGGGAGAAGGAGAGAGGGGGAGAGAAGTGGAGAAAGACTGGAAGAGCTTCAGTGAGAGTGGGACAGAGAGAGAGAGAAATGGACTGGAAGAGCTTCAGTGAGAGTGGGACAGAGAGAGAGAGAAGTGGACTGGAGCTCAGTTTAGCGTAAGTAAGCTCTGCAGGACAGCTGAATGAAGCAACACTGACTCAAGCAAGGGAATTGCACTGCAAATCATCTGCCACTGGCTGCCTCTTCCCAGAGCCCACATCTACACACCACAAGCAGCGACGCACCCAAACAACTCGGCGCGTTCCCCCGCCTTGGCTCTGCCCTTAAACATGTTAGCAATGTAAACACTATATGGCTGTAGGGAATGGAATTGCCTGTGTGGTGCTGAGCACGTCACAGCAGACGCAGTATGGAGGTGCCGGCCCACATTAAGTAAACCCTGCGGCATGCTGGGAATGGCTGCAGTGGTGGCCTTGCCGTCCACCACTGTCTGATATGGGTAGAAAGGGGCTGCTCGTGTGTGTGTGTGTGAGTGTGTGTGTGTGTGTGTGTGTGTGTGTGAGACATTCCTTTAATCAGATGTGATGAGGTCTCTTACACCACCTCCACCAGCTTCTCTGTGACCCTAGCGTGACCCTTAAGAACCTCCTGTGTGTGTGTGTGTGTGTGTGTGTGTGTGTGTTTTGGGTTGAGAATGTTGGGACAGGGCCATAAGTACAAGTGAAAACTGGAAGCAGAGAGTCCTCAGAGTGACGGATGAGCAGAATGTCTCAAGAGAGGGACACTCTCCAGCCGGATGGACCGGATTCTGGACGCCACCTCAGTTTTAGTTTCTGTTTTTGGCCACTTACACACGCCGCTGACTGATGGGTTGTTTTTCACTCTTGCCTGGAGGAGATGAGCGGAATAGAGATGGCCGTCTCTTTCTCTCTCTTTCTCTCTCCCTCTCTCCTCACTCCTGTCAGCTCCCCTGGTGAAGCGTGGCATTGTCTGGACGCTCCAACACTTTGCTTATGTAACCTGTTCAAAGCCTTCGTCTTGTCTGGCCGTCACCTGGCCTGTTTGTCCTCTTCTTCACTCCTCCACTGCTGCACAGCTTTATCTTCAATCTCTTCATCTTTATTCACTTTCAATCACTTCTGCCTTTACTGGACACTTTATTTGCCCTTCTTTTCCAACGTTCACTCCTTTTTTCATTTGTAGACTTTTTTCCCTTTCTGTACTAGGCTTTTGCCGTTTTTCTCTGATCAGCCTTCTTTTTTTCTTTCATTCTTCTCTCTCTCTCTCTCTCTCTCTCTCTCTCTCTCTCTGATATTGCAGTTGGGGTTTTATGTTTTATGAGGAGTCCTAAATGACACAGATCCCCCTCCTGTGCGTTTCAAAGAATCTGGCCCTACTGTTTAAAAGGCCCTGTAAAGATCCCAGCCTCTTTCCCAGATGGCGAGCAGACTGGCCCAGTTCTGTGCCGGAGGCGGCCTGAGTCTTCCCACAGTTGCTTGAGCCCTTTGGTGCTCCTCCACTCCGTGTAGGCCTCATGTTGGCCAGGTGAGGGACTCATTAAACGCTGTAGTGAGGCTCCCACTGGGCTGGGCTCTGTGTTCTTCTGAGCGTGCTCCTTTCTCTCTTCCGCTCCAAGGTGCCTCACTAATGCTCCGCACAGATTGCTGGAGAATCCCATCCGCAGGTGTTTGTGCTCATGCCTGTGCTGTTCCTGTAGAGATGGGATGTTTTGTGGGGAGAAAGGGAACAATTGTTTTTTTTTTTTTTTACAATTTTTTCTGCACGAACTTTTCCCCTTTTTTTCCAGCATTGAAATTGAAGCGCATGCTTGGTGGTCTCTGTATGGCCCTGCTCTGTTTTTTGTTCCTGAAATGAAGTCGAAGTTTATTTGAATGTGGAAACCCCCCCCCCCCCCCCACACACACACACACGCACCCACATGCACCCGCACACACACACACACACACACACACACACACACTGTGACCACTTAGCCATAGCGAGGAGGACCAAAAAAGGTCCAAACCTCCGTCTTTTACCCCTCTTTCCCTGCTCATGTTTTCTTTTCATCTCCTTGTCCCGCCACTGTTCCCTGGACATGCTCAGTGGGTGACTGCATTTAAAAGCAAAGCCTGATGGGAAAGAGCCAAGGGTTGATCCGCCTTTAATTTCAGAGCGTCGCCCAGGCTATTAGTTAGCGGGGGCCTGTGTGCATAAACATGCACAGGAACATCACTGCTGACAAAATCAGCCATACAGTATTCAGGCTCCTCTATCCAGAGCACGTTACTGTGCCATGCAGCACGGATGCCTCTGAGAGTCTAAACAGAGAGCTGGGTAAGCTTTATGTAATGTGAGCAGAGCCCCAGTGCACCAAGGCAGAGTTTAGCCTTCCTTAAGTCCCTCAGGATGGGTGGAGCTGTGGAGAAGAATCCTCCAGCACTTCCCTCAGGGTGTCTGTTTGATAACACTGCAAAACAGAGCTCAACCGCCAGATGATACGGACACACACACACACACACACACACACACACACACTGTCTCTCTGTTGTTTTCTCACACTGAGCTTGCCACTGTTGGCTCTGCCACTGACCGTATTGGCATCTCCACTCGATTAGCCTCAGCAGTGTGATGGAACATGATTTCAACTGGATAAAGGCACTCAGTGTGTCCCCAGTGAGTTCTGGGGTGGGGGTGGGGGCGGGAGCTGTTTTTGGCCAGCCTGGCTTGCGTGCCTGCTGGGGAGCATCAGACGGGACAGGGGAGCGCTGTGGTCCTAGGAGAGGGGCCTGGAGGGGGCCGATGGCTGCGCTCTCTCGATGTGCGGCGCTGATAAGCCAAGCCCCTCGTATTTATACAGCTGGGGTCACCAGAGGGCCCTCTTGAGGCCGCGGGGGCGGGGGCCTTGCACTCTTATGTAACTGACATACCCACGGCCTTGCTCACACAGCTCCCCTCTAGCCCCTAGGTTAGATGAGTGAGAGTGTGTGTTGTGTTGTGTGTGTGTGTGTGTGTGTAGGCAGGCAGGCAGGCTAATCCCAGACACATGGCTCGCATTGGGGAAGTTTTCATCGCTCCAAGGAGCATCCGACTCCCAAATCTTCAAATCCGCAACATCCCGGTGAGCCCTCACCATGGTTATACAAGCATGGAGATGGAGGTGATGAAACGGTGAAGGGGCACACACACACACACACACACACACACACACACACACACACACACACACACACACGCATACACACACATACGAACACACACAATCAAGTTACACCATCAAGCATGTCCAGCAAGTCTGCTCTCATTAGATAATTGGCAGTCTGGGTGGCTGTGTGAAGGTGAGCAGGCTGGAGTTTAGTGGGGGGATAAGGAGGGGTGAGAGTTCACATGTGGACCTCTTTGGATCTCAGCCTCACAAGGCCCTGAGGACACAGGATGAGTAGAAGAGATGAATAGAAAAGAGAGATAAAGAGAAAAAAGGGTGGAGGAAAAGTGAAGGCAGTGTTTGTAGGTTGTTTTCATTGGCTTTCCTGCGTCCTGTTAAAAAGAGGTCCTCAAAGGGTCCCGCGGCTCTGAGAAGTAGCGGTGTGGAGGTGAGGTGTTTGCTGTTCTGCTCACAGTCCACATCTGGGCCAAGGACATGCTGCCACAATCTGCCCCTCATGTCAGAAGATAGAAACCAGAATGAAACACCCTGTGGTGTGTGTGTGTGTGTGGTGTGTGTGTGTGTGTGGTGTGTGTGTCTCAAGCTGAGGATCTCTAGTCATTGCTGATACATGGGTGTGACTTTTGGATGTGTCACACAGGTCTCCTAGGGGGAAGGTGCTGACCTTTTTCTCAGTCCCAAAGTCCAACAAAGACTTTATGTAACTTACAAGAGGCTGTGCCTGTGTGTGTGTGTGTGCCTGTGTGTGTGCCTGTGTGTGTGTGTGTGTGTGTGTGTGTGTCTGCCTGCCAGCCTGTGTAGGAGGTGGATATTATTATTGTGCTTTCTGGGGAATTGAGTAATAAGGTCCTTTTGATTCTTTTGTCTGGGAACTCTGGTACGTTTTGAATGGAGGTGAGCCAAGTGGCCATGATGGTCCTCCTTGGGTTGCAGTGGACTAAACGAAACTAAACTAAACGAATCGAGCGGCCTTAACACTGCAGCCTAATGAAGCCCTTTTATTCCAGCAGGGGATTTCCTGTTTAGGGCTGAGCTCAGGAGGCAGGGGGAACAGAGGCAGGAAATCATGGTGTTTAAATGTCCACAAATCAAGCCGGGGGAGCATATGAGCCCCAGGCAGGCCTGCCATTTGGTCCGGGCTGATTAGAGTGATTGGTGAGTGTTTTCCTAACATCTCTCTTACCCCCTCTCTTCGTCTCTGACATGCAGCGCCGCCGGCGGGGAGATCTTCAACCAGTGCGTCGCTGACAACGACGAGGCTTTCACAGAGAATGACGTGATCCGATTGGCTCGCCAGATCCTCTCAGGCGTGGCATTCTTGCACAGGAACAACGTTGTCCATCTTGACCTGAAGGTGCGTACAACTGTGTGTGCGTGTGTGCACGCGCGCACGCGCGCGCGTGTGTGTGTTTGGGGGGGGGGGGGGGGGGGGGCTTCTATTCTCTGCTCCTTTTAAAGCTCCACTGCTCCACTCACCTTCTGGGTCCACACCAGACTGGGGAGAAATGCCTCCCACCCATGGCTCACACTGTGACTGATGGGGCCAATAAAGACACACACACACACACACACACACACACACACACACACACACACACACACACAGAGTTTCATGCTGTGCCCACAGTTCTACACCCCTACACACTCACCATGATAGATGGAGCTAATAAACCACATACTGTACTCATTCCATCACCTTGTCCTAAAAACACACACACACACACGAGAGAGTTCTTCAGCCTCCTCCTGTAATGAGGTTACCTGAGAGGTGTGTTACATAATGACGAGCTGAGGGGAGGAGAGCTTTTTAGTGTGTGACTCTGATTGCAATGGCCTTCTGTCATGCTGCAGAGGGCAGCTGAAGAGTGATGCTGTGCCATGGAGATTCCAAGAGCAGAGACAGAGGGACAAGAGCAGAGACAGAGGGACAAGAGCAGAGACAGAGGACAAGAGCAGAGAAAGGGGGACAGACTAAAGCAGCATTAAAGAGGAGAACAGCCAGAGGGGCTACTCCAATGTAGCTGTAGAGCTCAGCATGGAAAATTGAGAACAGATCAAAGAGAAGGGGAAGAGAGAGAGAGAGAGAGGTGAGTAGATGAGTAGATGACGGAGAAGAGTCAGCAACAGCAGGAGCGGAAGAAATTTCTAGACTTTCCATTTGACCTTCAGTGTGTCTGTATAAACTGCCATCCATCTGGAGCACTTAAAGTCTCATTAGGTGGACAGAGCATCAGCTGGTGTTATTGGCTGACTTTCATGTACTTCAAATGAGGGCTAATGGCATGGATGTTTAGTGTCTGCTTTCTTGCCATTGTATACAAAGGCCCTGCAAACCATCTAAGTATAAGTGTGTGTGTGTTTTCTCTCCAGCCTCAGAACATCCTGTTGACCAGTGCTCGGCCTCTCGGGGACATACGCATAGTGGACTTTGGCCTGTCCCGTCGCATGGACTCCCTGACGGAGGTGCGAGAGATCCTGGGCACTCCGGAGTATGTCGGTGAGTCCCTCACTGCTCTCAAGTGCTGGTGGGAAGGATGCATGGGGCCCGTTTTTGAGCAGTGTGGCAGGACAGTGATCCTGAGTATTGGTTTCCTGCCACATTCACTATGATACTGGGCATTTTGTAGGCCAGTTTTCATGATCAAATCAAAACACAAAGAACTGGTTATGTGGTTGACCACCAACAGTACTCTAACTTCACTGTGCTTCACTGTGCATCATGCCAATGAGAACCAGATGGGTATGCCAGTCTCACGCCATCACCCATAGGTGCTTTGAGCACCAGACACAGGGCCGAAGAGTGTTTGTCCTGGTCAGAGGGATCCTCTCAGTGCCCTAGGGAAGTGAGCTGTCTGGTGTGTGTGTGTGTGTGAGTGTTATGTGAGCGTTATGTGAGCTTGAGGTCACTGTAGATGAGCACCTTTTATCAGTGTTTATGCTTTCTCACTCAGTCAAGGGTCATACTGCTGACAAGACTTCTGTAGAGTTCTTTCATTTGGGTCATTGAACTGAAGGGGCCATGTTGATAAGTGTGCATCAGCTGTGTGTGTGTGTGTGTGTATAAACCTAATTCATCTTGGTTTTCTCTTCAACAGCTCCAGAGATCTTGAACTATGAGCCTATCAGCATTTCAACAGACATGTGGTAAGTGTGACGTCTCAGATCAAAGTGTGTTTGTGTGTGTATGTGCAGATTTGTGTATGTATGTAATGTGTATGTAATGTGCACACATCTGTGTGTGCGTGCGTGCGTGTGTGTGTGTGCGTGCATGTTTGTGTGACTGAGTGTGCCATCCAGAAGTGATTTATTGGTTAAAGAGCGGCATTTCTGAGCGTGCTCAGTAGGGTGACATCATCTCAAAGGGGAGTCATCAGACGTGTGCTGCAGTGAGCAAAGGCACGGGTGAAGAGAGGAGCCTGTGCTCCCTTCTCTGAAACACTCCCTGACTTCCTGTAGAGCCTGCATGAGAAGCATCAGCCCCAGAATGGCTCTGGCTTCATCAAAGCCCACCAGCGGCTTGCACTGCTGTCTGCTGCTGTATATGAGGAGCCATATTTCCTCTCAGCACACACAGCCATTGCTGCTTTCTATGGGGACCCATTCCCTCCCTCTCATCACACAGTCACGTCTCTTGCTAGATAGCCATTAAATAACTACACAGGATATGTCCTTTACCATCCTAACTGAATCCCTCAGTAACTATCAGAGGCACTGTGTTGTTATGAAACATTGGAGTGACTAGTGGCACTATCAGCTTCTTGACTCTGGACGTCTGTAGTGTCCTAACTATCTTCCAGAATGTTCTGTGATTGGTGGATATGGTATTAACCCCCATGTCCTCTCTCTCTCTCTCTCTCTCTCTCTCTCTCTCTCTCTCTCTGTCTCTCTCTCTTCCTGCACTGACAGGAGTATTGGGGTTCTGACGTACGTCATGCTGACAGGAGAGTCACCCTTCCTTGGGGAGGACAAGCAGGAGACCTTCCTGAATGTGTCCCAGGGGAACGTGGACTACTCACAGGAGGTGTTTGAGGGCATCTCCTCTCTGGCCATCGACTTCATCCAGTCGCTACTCCGCAAGAACCCCAGGTGAGTGAGCCACCCTCCTCCAGCAGAGAGAGACAGAGTGCTGGCGTGGGGCAGGGGGCTGTGGATGGTGGGTCCTGGGTGACAGATTGAAGACAGGGTCCCTGTTGAGTCGTGCCTCTGGGCCACACTCGCTGTGCATTCTGGGAAACCAATGGCTCCATCTCTTCCCACGCACACATGAGAACCATTATGGGCTGCTGGAGATGATTCCACATGTCTGAGCTGGCCCCGTCTGGAAACTGCTGCTCAGCGGCAGCCATTTTGTGTCCTCTCCATCACTTTGACTGATAGGGCAGCATCTCACAGGCTCCACATGTGCAGCCATTCCGGCTCACTGACAAACGGCTTCAGCCCTGGCCTCTGCTCCGCGAGCTGTAATCCTCTCTGTATAATTTAACGCCCACAGATGAGCTGTGGCTTTTGTTTTCTTTTTTCAAAGAGAGAGAAAGAGAGGGAGAGAGAGAGAGAGAGAGAGATGCAGAAAGAGAGTGTGTGAGAGAGAAGGAGAAGAGAAATAAGAGAAAAGGAGAAAATAGCTGTGGAAACATTCCTGCGTGTGTGAGTAATCCCTGGAGAGATGAGGGGAGCAGAGACGCCATGCCGGGTAGAGGAGGGAAAGAGAGCGAAAGCCGTTTACGCTTGGAGTGTTGAAAAGAGCCAGTGTCAGTTGTGGGTAAAAAAGGGGTCTCTCTTCCTCAGCGCCATCTCACCCCAGCTACTCCTTCTGGGCTTTTCAAACCATTTGGTCCATCCTTTATGTTGATGTCTTGCAGGAGGAATCATTTCTAACATTTCTAATCTTCTTTCTCTCCCTCTCTCACTCACTCCTACAGAAAGCGGTCCACTGCTGAGGAGTGCCTGAATCACCCGTGGCTGAGCGCTGCCCCTCCTCACGTCCACGCCCCCGCTGCTCCCCCTCCCCCGCCGCCTGCCCGCGTGCCCCTACCGTCTCTGGACGAGACCAGCCAGTCAGAGTCAGAGCCAGAGAGCCCCCTGCCACCCCAGCTGCTGGTGACCCCCTCGCTGTACCCCGCCTTTCCCGCCCAGGGCGAGCTCAAGTCGGGCCGCGACGCCTTCAGCTTTACCGAGCCCTTCCCCACCCGGCAGGAGATCCAACAGGAGGTCCTCTGCTGAGCCAATCGACAGCAGCAGCCAATCAGCAGAGAGCTCAATTAGCTGAATGGCCAGTGGGGATCCCTGATGCTGGTGACTGTGACTGATATAGTGCCTGTGTGGTTTGCTCCTGTGCATGGCTGAGACGGTGATGCTGAGTGGACTGAACTCTGGACTGCGTCCAGCTGTCTGTCAGCCTTTGTTGAGTGAATGTGATGCAGCCTAATCCCCGAACCAATCACCTCTCTCCTCTGAGCCCACCTGTGTGCCTCTTCTATTTCTGCATAGAGTCGGAATGTGTTTATAAAGCCTTCATAAGCCATTTGTAAACCTTACATAAGCAGCTGATCTAAAGAAGGAAAAACTTGCTGGACACAAATGAAGACTTGAGAAGGATAAGGCCATCTAATGGCTCTAAAAGTGCACTCATGCATCCACATCCATCCATTACTCTGAGGGCCCCATTACTCCTGCCCATAGTGGGGGCCAGTGTGGAGGAGGTTGGCCAAGTCTTTTGAAGATGTTTTTCAATGGTCGTGCTGTTCAGAATCCTTTTTGAGAAGTGTGATCAGGGGGCTTTATGAAGAGTCGTGAGGAGTTGGGTGACAGAGCGGCCCCTCTGATATCAGTGATTGTTAGAGGAGCTGCATGAATGCAGAATCCACTGCCTTTATTTGTTTTGTTGTCAAGTGGTGCAACCCCCCTCCCACCATTAAAATTAAGAATCTACGAGCACTTTTATTTAAGTTGTATCATTTTTAATTTTATAGTTTAAAAAAATGTTGAGAGGCATCCTTTGCCAAAGACGTGATGACATGGTTCAGACAAGCACAAAAATATTAGTTGTAATAGTTGTCCACCCACACATATGTAGATAACCACACACACATACACACACTCACTCACTGTTTTCATTTTATGCAGCCTGTCCACCAAGTTTGAGTTACAGGTTTGAGTTTAGTCCTTTTGTTGTTGTTTGTTTTTTATTTTGACATGTTTTGCTGTTGTTGCACATATGAGGTGTACTCCATTCTGAGTGTAAGTTTAGTTTGATAGTTCTGTTTGACATCTCCTACATCTGAGTTAGTGCACCTGCACCTGTCTGATCCATGTGCCCCCCCCCACATCTGAGTTAGTGCGCCTGCACCTGTCTGATCCATGTGCACCCCCCCCCGCCCCCCCCCCCCCCACTCCAGACTCACTTGCTGACTCATCACCCGTTAGGATTTCAGACCCAGAGCAAAGAAGATGGCCACCTCAGGAAGTACACTGCACTTTCGAACTGTGCTGTTTCTTTTTGGAGCAGGTGGCCAAGAAAGATGCTGCCGAGGACGTGTGTGTACAGCAGCTCTCACTGACTCTGGAGCACCTTGAACAAATGACTCTTCTGAGAGAGAGAGAGAGCGAGAGAGCAGCGAGATGACTTGAGTGCTTAACCTGGGAGATTCTCAGCATTGAGAGGGACAAAGTGAGAAAACGTCTGCTTTTTGATCCTATTCTCTCACATAAGAAGTCAAATGTATATTTTGTGTGTATGTTTTGGTTTGTTTTAAGATAAATTGTGTACAAAATATTTTTGTATTGTGTCATTGTACTGTAAGGAGATATAAATGGTATTAAAATTGTATTAAGTTTCTTTTTTCCTTTTTGTTTACTCTTTTCTCTCCATGATGTTTGCTTTTAAGCTTCAGACAGTCCTGATCTTAATGTAAATAAATATTAATGGCATCAGAAATAAATTTTGTATGAAAGAAGTAATCTGACGAGTATTTTTTTAGTCTTCAGTGTGACAACAAGTTAAAGTTGGGTCCTGCCATTACTTTTTTGTCTTAACTTGCCCCCTTAAAATGCTCCCTGAAATGCCCCTTTCCTAACGGCGGCTGTGTTTACGAACTGAAATATACAAATAAACAGACACCAAGAAGAACATTCTTCAGGAAATTCCAAAGACGCTTTTAACTAGAACTCTCCTGTGTCACATAAATTCATGCTTCCTCATTACTCTCTCACTCATACACACACACACACACACTTTCATCAAGCTAAACAATAGCCTTGTTTGCTTGAGTTCTAAATTTGTACCCCTTTTCTGTGGCTTGGCTTCTCTCCAGCCTTGACCCTCTCTCTCTCTCTCTCTCTCTCTCTCTCTCTCTCTCTCTCTCTCTCTCTCTCTCTCTCATTCTTAAACAAACACATACGTGCACACACACACACACACAACATCCCACTGGGCCTTTGCTACAGAGTTGTTTCCGTTTCTCTCTGAGGAACTTGAGGAATGCCCCACTGAGGGAACCACTGGAACCATGAGGGTGCCCTTGTGTTCCCCATCACTCGTTCCCACCACTCATCTGTCCTCAATCTTACCTCTCTCTCTCTCTCTCTCTCTCTCTCCATCTCCCTCTCTCACTCTCTCTCTCTGGCCTTCATCTGAAGTCTGGCGTCTTTTCTCTCCTCTTCGTCCGATTCCTCCTCACCAGGCCCCCAGTTAGACAGCTTTCATTCTCTCTGAACTGAACTTCGCACCAGTAACCTCCAGAACAGAACAGACCCCAGCTCTGCAATGTGCTCTCAATTTTGTGTGTCTACCCACATATATCAGGGATTGAGTACTGTCCCCTGTGGACAATACCCAGTTGCATAACCATTCTTCATATGTACCAATATGCATAAAATATGCTCTGCATCTCGACAGCCGGAGGTCAGCAGAAACACAAGAATGTGTCAGGAGTGTGAGTCTCTGCGGCAGGCTTTGGTCTGTCAGCACGCGTTTGCTCTTGTGTATATACTGTGCGCTCTGATGACGAGAGGAGCTCTCCACACCTCTGCTGTCCTGTGAGGCAGGAGGACCCGGGGCCATCCCAAATATAGGAATCAGGAATGCCAGACATCTGGGAAAGATGAAGGATCTCCTCATTCCTAAGGGAAATTGTGGACAAAAACATGTGCTGTGTGCCATCCATTATGTAAGAGAGAGAGAGAGAGAGAGAGAGAGAGTTAGAGAGAGCAGTAAAGAGAGAGAGAGCTGATTGTCAGGGTCAGGTTAGGTGAGGTCAGCTAAACAGATAGTATCAGCAAACCCAGAACAGTTCACTGCCACTCAAGTCACTCTTTAATTGACGCCTCTGGCTTTCACTAGTTGCCCTTGAGCAATCAGTCTTTCCCATCAGTGCATTTCATCATTAGGATTCCCAAAAAGCTCATTAAGTGTGCTGTCACTCCAGGCCTGCCCTACCTAGCCCAACCTAACCCAACCCAGTCCAGCACTTAGTCACTCCAGCAGGTGTGAGAGGAGAGGCTGCCCTGATGCCAATGACAGCAGCGCTGAGCTGTGCTGCCCTGAGGTGAGCTGCATGCCTGAATACCTCAGGCAGCTGAAGACCGTCAGACAGAACATCCTGACCTGCAGGCTCTTTTATTCATCTCCATTTCTCGCTCATTTACTCACTTTGCGTGTGTGTGTGTGTGCATGTGTTTGTGTGTGCGTGTGTGTGTGCATGTGTTTGTGTGTGCGTGTGTGTGTGCATGTGTTTGTGTGTGCGTGTGTGTTTGTGTTTGTGTGTGCATGTGTGCATGAATTACTTACATTTCAGAGATGAGAGAGGACAAATGTGGGGTGGGGAAGCATTCCTCTCAGGTTTGCAGTGAGTGACGCATACACACACACACACACACACACACACACACACACATAAACACACACACACTAAGGCTGGCAACATTTGAGTTTGGCTTGGAGTGAGATGTGCTACTTGGGAATGTGCGTGCATTGGATGTGTGCCGGAAATTTTTCTCCACACTTAAACCTACAGTAATGAATTACCTGCACTCTATTTTATAAAGTCTATTAGAGGCAGTACAGGTTCAAATTGCCCTTTTACTGAAGGAAATGTAAAATAATCTTATTTCATCCTGAAGGAAAATGTTCCTCTGACTTCCTCTGACTCTCATTTAACCCATCCAAGAGTAGCACACACACACACACACACACACAAATAGTGAAGGCCACAGTTTTAAATTTAAAGCACATCCGTTTTGTTGCTGCAGTTTCAATTTAGACCCAAATGTGAGTGACTTATCTCAAATTGTCATGTCTTATCTCACACACAGTCAAATTCTGCCAAAAATGTGTTAAAATTAAAAAAAAAAAATTAAGAAAAAAAACGGTAAAAGTCAGAAATCCATTGGAGGAATTGAAGATGAAAAGTTAGCGTGAGAAAAGGCAAGTGTGACGTCAAGGAAGAATACACTATTTATTGCTGGCGTGAGTCTCCGGCTCAGTGCGTGAGAGCTGCTAGCCCTGTCATACACACACACACACACACACACACACACACACATACCTGTGGACACACCTCTGCCTTTTTCACCTTTCGCCTGTCTCTTATAAATGTCTCAGTGTCAGCTCTCTCAGCCCATCATGCCTCTCAACATTTTACCATTTCCTTTCCTTTCCTCTTTTTTCCCCTCCTCCATACCTCCTTCTCTATCTCTCAATTCCTCTCCTCTCATATTGTGCTCCCTGGTATTTTTTGTTCCTTGAAGCACTCCTGACACCTTACATAACTCTGGCATTCCTTCACGCTTCTGTTCCTGATTACAGACTCATTAAAGCGAGCAAAAGACAGACAGATAGATAGATGGAGAGAGAGAGAGAGAGAGAGAGGAGGACAGGAAGGAAGGAAGAGAGTCATGTTGACAGAGGAGTGGTATCAGTTCCATCCATCCCCACCACACCGCCAGCCACACCACAAGGACTCACCACACAAACCTTAGAACCCCTGGAGCAGCTCTGCACTTCATTGTCAATATGTGTGCGTGTGTGTGTGTGTGTGTCTTGAATGTTATCCTCTTTTGTAAGTCGCTTTGGATAAAAGCGTCTGCTAAATGCCTAAATGTAAATGTAAATGTAAATGTGTGTGTGTGTGTGTATGTGCACGTGGCCAGTTCATGAACTCTTACAGAACTCTCTTCAAGTATAGATTATAATACATAAAATATCTGTGTACACACACAGACACACATACATACCTGCATACCAGTGGTCTTGTGTGATGTTAGTGGGTTCCAGAGATAAGCTGTAGTGAAAAGCAGAATCTGTGCCTAACGCTGATGACTGACCCCTGGTCCACTCCTGACCTGCACCACTACCCCTTCATCTCCTGTGCACAGAGCTGCCCTGGATGGTGACCTCCGTTTGGACAGACCCAACGGTGGAGCCCTCCCTCTCTCCCTCTCTCTCTCTCTCTCTCTCTCTCTCCCTCTCTCTCTCTCTCTCTCAATCCAACAATTCAATTCAATTCTGCACTGCCAAAGCATGTGTATTATACATACAGTGTTCAGCGTAAAAGCATAAACAATCTCTCTCTGTCTCTCTCTCTCTGGGAGCGTGGGCTGGGATCAGTGCTCAGGAACATTATTCCCACGTGTGTGCTGCTGCCCCTGCCATGCCCCGCTTTGAAGAGGATGGATCAGGATGAGTCTGGAAAAGCATCCCAAAGCCACTCCGGCCACCAGTAATGCTTTCCTCATGGAGCACAGGCGCATTCCTTACTCCCAAACACAAGCCAGTGTGTGTGTGTGTGTGTGTGTGTGTGTGTGTGTGTGTGAGCACTCTTAACCATGCGCATGCACACAAACAGACGGGGTGTGTGAGTGACAGTGGCTCTGCTGACAGGGAGAGGAGTCAGGCGGGGTCAGGCCTTTGTGTGGTGTGTTTGCCCTGCTCCGTCTCCTCCTTCACTTCCCCTCTGTGCTTTAATCCCACTAAAACATCTCTATTATTGTTCTCTAGAGTGGAACCGCTGGGGCTGGACACACACACAGGAACACACACACATGTGCGTGCGCTTACACGCGCACACACACACACACGCATGCAGGCACACACACAGACACACGCATGCAGACACACACACAGACACACGCATGCAGACACACACAGACACACGATGCAGACACACACACAGCTAAAAAAAACATATAGTCTGTCTGCATTTGCTCACATACAAACAAATGATGCTTAGAGATAGTACACACACACACATAGGAATGACTATTGGAAAAGCTGTTGAACTTCTAAGTTCTCTCTCTCTCTCTCTCTTTCTCTCTCACACACTCTCTCTCTCTCACACACACACACACACACACATATATTTTGTGTATACATCTGGACATACTTACATTTGCAGACCCCACTGTCTCTCATCACTTGCAGGACTTGGAAGCCATCTTTCTCTCTTCATTAGCAGTTAGACTTTTACACAAGAAACCATAAAAGACTGAAATTCCCCCCCCCCCCCCATTCCCTCTGTGTGTGTGTGTGTGTGTGTGTGTGTGTGTGTGTGTGTGTGTGTGTGTGTGTGTGTGTGTTCTGGGCTGAATGGGTAATTTTTTTCAGTTTCCTTTGTTTATTTTACTTTCTGTACTCTTAACACATTAAGAGACCATTGCTGTGTATAGTCTGTCTACGCAAAAAAGTGTGTGTGTGTATGTGTGGGTGTGTGGAGGTGTTTGTGAATGTGTGTGTGTGGATCCACACATTTCATACTGGGTCACGCTGACATCTATAAAGCTCCTCTGTCTCTCTAAATCTCTCCCCATCACTGTACTCCCGGGAGGAATTCTCTGCTGGTCGCCAAGGACAACTTAAAAAGTCGCAGCCTTTAACCCCCTCTTAAGAGCTTGCCCCTCTCACACCCCACAATTATGTAACACACTCCTAAAGAGTGTGGACACTACCTGTGTGTGTGTGTGTGTGTGTGTGTGTGTGTGCCAGACGTCCACATTGTTAACGGTTCACTGATTTAATCGGCCAAATTGCTGAGCATTAAACAGGAGCCCGTGATGAAAACACAATGTGGGGTTCCCAGGGTCGTGGAAAAGTGTTGCTCTAACAATGTTATCAGTGGGGCTGGGCTGGACATTATTATAGTGTGAGGGGAAAGGTGTGACAGTCTTCCTCTATCCCAGAATTACCCTGGCCCTTATCACTGCACTGCTGTCAGTCAAGCCTGAGAGACACACCTGCTGATGCAGACAATTCCTCCATGAGACTGAGTTTTTTCTTCTCTTTCTATCTCTCTCTCTCCCTCTCTCTCTTAATGTTGTCCTTCCCTCTGTTATCTGGGTTGGCTCTACTTCTTTTGTGCACCCTCCCCTCATCCTCTCACATTCTTCCCATTTTATCTTCATCAACCTCCACATTCATCTGCCTCTCTTCCTTCTCTTCCTCCCCTCCATCCATCTCCTCTCTTCCTTCTCTTCCTCCACTCCATCCATCCTCCTGGTTGAGAGAAACAGGCAGAGGGGACTTCCTTTCTTTCACCCTGTTTATTTATCAGTCTTAAGTGTCCGTCTGGAATGCAGAAGAGGCTTTTATTAGACTATTTCTTTGAACTGGGTCACAGTTCTGGAACACTGTGTTCTCCTGCTCAATTCCCTGAGCCATCAGTTGATTCTCTCTCTCTCACACAAGCACTTTCTCTCCTCTCTCTCTCTCTCTCTCTCAACGAACCCACACATACACACACACACTCTCTCTCTCTCTCTCTCTGTCACATACACACACAAACACACACACTCTCTCTCTCTCTCTCTCTCTGTCACATACACACACACTATCTCACTCTCACACACGCACACACACACTCTCTCTCTCTCTCTCTCTCTCTCTCTCACATACATACTCACATACACACACACACACTCTCTCTCTCACTCTCACACATGCACTCTCTCTCTCTACACACACACACACACACACACACACACACACTTTCTCACTCTCTCTCTCTCACATACATACACACACACACACACACACACTCTCTCACTCTCTCTCTCTCACTCTCACACACGCACACACACACACACACACTCTCTCTCTCTCTCTCTCTCTGCCTCTCCTTATACCAGTCTGGAGGCAATCAACCCTCAGCCCTGTTGTTTAGGGTTGCTGAGTGCTGGCGGTAGGAATGAGAATGAGACAGTGTGGTACAACATAGACCACATAGCAAAACAGCAGACAGCACTAACTGAGCAGAGCAAGGAAACTTCAATTCAGTTTTGTTTTCCTGTGCCCCGCTCATATGCATAGGGTCCTAAGCAAAGGGTGTTATTCAGACAGACTACACACACACATACACACACACACAGAGAAAGAGAGAGAGAGAGAGAGAGACTTCGTAACATAAAGGATCCTGTTTTAAGTGATGTAACAAAAGATATGTGTGTTGTTGTTAAGGGAACACATTCCAAACAGTGGCACAAATCAATGTGAAAGGGCTGTTGGAATTCCAGGCCTGCAATGAGAAGGATGCAAACTAGAGAAGAAACCAGTTCCCACACATTCTCTCTCTCTCTCTCTCTCTCTCTCTCTTGCATTCCTGTCTGTCAGTGAGGAGGAAGTAGAGGTGTTTCAATCAACCTAACAACTCCACCAACACAAGTACACTATGCGCCTACAAGGCATGGAAAACTTTATGACGATGATGATGTCTCTCTGGTAATGCTCCCCTACACACACACACACACACACACACACACTCTTACCTGCTTGCATCTTTGATGGCACTATTTGAAACATGAAACCAGCCATCAGCTGACATGAAGGCTTTTGGCAGCCTGTATATTTCACTCCCAATGCAATCTGTGATCAAATGGAACACAAAAATTACCTGGACGCACAATGGGACACCAGGGACTGGTCTAGATAACACCCTCGCTTAATTGGGAACAGGGAGGATTCTGGGAAATGGCTTCACACACACACGCAATCATAGGCACATTCCAGGTGGGATTATTGCTGTATATATGAATTAGGAGAAGGTGCGGGGTTAGGGAATCAAGCTGACAGGATGTGAGTGGCGAGCCCAAACACAGGGGTGGGCCCTGGAGCTCTTACGCAAGCAGCTGCACTCATGCTGGGAGACGCCAAATCAGAGCAAGAGCCGATGGATGATATTATGAAACAGGGAACACCATGAGTGTGCCTTACTTCAAAATGTCATTGAGGTGTGTGTGTGTGTGTGTGTGTGTGTGTGTGTGTGTGTGTGGCGGGAGACCAGCACAGTTAGCTGATTCTCACACACTTGTTTATGCAAACTTGTTATGCACCTTACACACACACACACACTGTTCTCTGTCAGCAGAGTATGTTTTTACAAGATATAGGCCAGCATGACTCTAATCTGAAGCACAGCCATGTAAAGCCCAATGAAAAGTGTGTGTTTAAAGTGTCTCTCTTTCTCTCTCTTTGTGTGTGTGTGTGTCTGTCTGTGTGTGTATTTGTACTCGTTATTACTTCACAAGCAGAACAGTATAGACATTGCAGGAGCTCCACTATCTAGTCTAAGTGATGTGTTAGACAAAGGGGCCTTTGTTAATACTGTGTCTAAACATGATTGTGTCCATGTGAGTGTAGTGTGATGGCCCTTTGTTCATGTAGTATTGGAGACTAAACAATGCTGCCATGACATTCACACATGGGACCAACAGAGCACCAATAACAGCTGTGTAGGACAAACTTGTAGCCCTACATTGCGTGTGTGTGTGTGTGTCTGTGAGCGTGTGCGTGAGAGAATATGTGAATATAATTGAGGGGTCACTTCTCCTCCTCCTGCAACCCCATTCCACAGACATAACCAGGTCACTTTTTCAGCCAGGAGTGAAGTGAACTGTTCAGACATCCTCTAGACCTGTTCCTTAAGGGAATATGCTTTACACTGAGGGAGGGGAAAAACCCTGGGCTACACTTAACACAACTATGACATCATTTACAGCCATAATAAAGAGCACACCATTGTACGGCACAAAGTAGCTTATTTAAGAGAGAGGAAATGGCCATCTATGTGTCAGTTTGTGAACTGTTCTGCTACGTTTGTGGGAAAAGTTTGTTTGCGTTGGCAATGGCAGCGGTGGTCTACTGCTAGCCTGCATGTCCCAGGCCATTGTGTCAGACATCACACAGATAATTGGCCAAATGAACCCGTCACGACTGGGCCTCATGACAAATGATTAAGCGCAGGTAACAGAATGTGTGTGTCGAGGAAGGTATCTAGTGGGACTGCAGCAATGGCCTTCCACCATTCCCACCCTAAGCACAACTAGAACTAAAGAACTAATGGTCGTGCCATTAGTGTTGCTGATGCATGTGAGGAAGGCCTTCTTTTCTGAAACACCAGAGCGACACACATAGGCCCACACAGGCCTGAGGAGAGATTCACCGCAGTGTGCAGCAGGCCAGCCAGTTTGTGTTTTTGGATCCTGACACAATGTCGCCACCTTGTAGAATGAAGAGTCTGCACAACAATCAGCCATTTGACACTCTCTGCTGCCATCTGGTGACAGAAAGGACTCTTCACACGTTCAGAGCAGACACCAGTGTCAAGTGGAGTTGCTAAAGCCTAGAGCAAGGGGGTAGTTAAGTGGCAAACTTGGGTAAGTTAAGTCAGTGATAGTCGTAAACCTGATAATAGAAGAGCCTGGAGTCCTAATTGTCTCTGACTAAACAAAGCGAGTAGGCTTCTCTATTAGCAGGTTTACCACTTCCTCTAGCTTGTGTTAGCTTGGTTTGTCACTTAACTTACTTACCTGGCATAGCATCTCAGAACATTTGTTCTTTACATTCACTAGTGAAACCAACACTCATGGACAACATTTCTTTTCATCATTTATCCTGTTTATTGACAAAAGCACACTTGACAGACTCTTTCAACAGCCTCGTTGGCAGTCAACTGGACCTTTTGTCCCATTCAGACAAACGCATTCCCCTGAACCCTAGTACACTGCCCATGACTATCCCCAAAAGAGCCAAATTGGTCTGGTTGCAAACATACACAATGAACACACATTTGTTGTTTAGATGGCGAGGCAACAAGAAGCTCTACACTAAAATGTTCCCTACTGTCTGAGATGGGGGTACAAATGAATGCTTTGAACAAATGTGCACTTGTTTTTCTTTCTGCCCACACCACCTCTTAAGATAAGACTGAAAACAGAAAACAAACCAAACCAAACCAACTAAATGGGGAAAACACACGAATCAACACAAAACTTTTAAGACCTGACCCAACATAAATAATATCATTCTATGAGCCTAAAGACAAGCTCCATCTATCTGATGTGGGGGTTCATCTGTCCAGAGTGTGTTGGGTATGGAGGATGTGCTCACAGTACTTTTCTAAATCCCTTTGACACCTTACAGTGGGACACAGAGTGTGTGCTTGAGTGAAGGGTTTGTGTGTTTGTATGTGTGTGTATGAGTGTACACTAAACTGCATGATAGAGTGTGTGGGTATGTTGACTGACTGGGCAAATCCAGATGTAGTGGCCCATAAGCTGGCCCAGAGCTGTGGGGAGCTTTGGGATGCTTCAAAGCCCAGAGTAACATCAAAGGCGTGACCGGAAGCTGAAGTGAGCCTGGATTGCCCCTAGCAGGATGGGCCACAGAGGCCCACCTCATGTCATTTGGTTTGGCTTTCACCACATCCCACTAGGCATTTGACTGACTACATCGCTGAGCAGTGCTACTTAGCCACGGCAGAGGCAATCACCAAACACTGACGACCGCTCAAACTACACACAGATCCCTGACTTGACAAATGAGCAGAGGTACAAAGTGTCTGTGTATGTATGCAATTACAAACGTAAACAAAACACACACGCAAACAAACACAAATACAAAACACAGACACTACACAATATCACATACACAGAGTGCACACTATGCCAATAACAGGATACCAATAACTTAACCGATTAAAAACACAATAATGACCAACAGAAAAGGACACAAAAAACACAACATCCAGGAATAGCTAGCACTGAGGGCTCTTTAGATTCTGTTACTAGAGGAAATAGATCATCTGTCTACAGAGAACCATAATCAACTATCATGGTTATTATTAATGCATGTTGATTTGTGACTCAGAGAGAACTGGTCAAGCTTATAGATCAGCTTTTTCAACACTGGTGCAACAGCAAATCACAATCCATGTGTCATTCCAGGTTATTTCCTATACACCTGCATCTGATTGGCTGTTACTGGAGAGAGTGAAAGGTCACTGTTGGGGCTCTTCATTACTCCTCAGACCGGCCCTCCAGAATGCTGTCAAATGTGAAAGGCATGAACTTAAAGCCTTGACCCTGGTAGAACTTGTTCTGAAATTCCACCCTGCAGAGACACAAAGGAGAGAACAAATGAACAGATGTCAGACAAACAGAGACAGACAAGGACCAACAAGAAGGGAGAGAGAGACGACTTATTATTTTTAGTGGTAGGACTCGATTAAAGAAATAATCTAATTAATTAGAAGCTTTGTAACTGATTAATCTCAATTTGACAGGAGAAGCAATTTTTTCAATTTAAAAGGATTTTGGTATATGACTGAATTATGGTGACCAAGTTATGGCCCAAGTTTACACTGCCAGTTTTCAGCACAGTGCCTGATGGTCGCCTTCTACACCGATAGGGCTTAAGACTGAAGATGCCATTCGGCTGTCTCCAATAAATCAACTTTCACTTGTTTTTCAGTAGCATACAGCTGATGAATTTTGTTTGAAATTGTAAAATTTCCGCCCACCAAACCCAGCAACGACTTCTCTTCATCAGTTTCTATGGTTGTTCTTGTGTTGTGTCCTGTGCATCAGTACCACAGTTATACCGGGAACTTGTGCAATGAAAAACGTTCTGTGCTGTTTGGAGTGCAACAATTAATTGCGATTAAATGCATTATTTCTTTGGTTGTTATTAATTGTAATAAATGCAATAAAGCCCTAATTATTTCCTGTAACACAATGCTGGACATGCAAATGGTGCACTTTGCATGTCCATTCCGAACCATAATCCATTTTGTGCTGGTGCTAAAAAGTTCAGCCCAAACCTGGTTTAGATCCCTGCCAGCAAGCCCCACAGAGCACCCCAGCCCCCTCCAAGTCTGAAACTGAGCCCCCTCGCTATTTAAAACAGCCAGCCACAAACGGGCCGCCTGCTGACCTTTCAACTGAGGAAGCCCACATGACAGGCATTCCTTGGGCCGTCTGAAGCCAGTGAGACAGCACAGGACTGAGCTCTCCAGCACAGGCCATCAGAGCCTGGGCCACTGCAGGGCCTTAGGGCTCACACAGCCACAGCTACTCAGCTGGGACACATCTATCACAACTTTGTCAAAACAGCTGCTACATACATGCACACACACACACACACACACGCACGCACAGCATGCATTAACCATCACACTCACACACAAAGAACATTTTCCAATACCAGTGTGGCTTGCAGACACTGCATAGCACTTGTGCAGGGACAGCATTTCTCTGAAGAACTGCTGACATACAGCAAACTGAGAGTACACAAACAAGCAAGCACAAGCACACACAGATACACACACACACACACACCACACACCACATCTCAGACGTACTCTTCAAACCACTCAGATGATTCAGTGCTATGACTCAACTGCCAGTTTCTTACACAGCCCTAGACTTATATTTGCAGCCTTGAAGCACACAAGTGTCCACCCCCGCACTCTCACAGCAGACAACAGATGCACGTCCACACACACACACACACACACACACACACACACACACAACAATGCTTGTTGCAGCATTAGACCAGAGATATAAAGTCCAAACTCTACAGAGAGACATGAGAGTGGGTAGCACTGCCAAAAAAATGCTTGAGAGGAACTGATCTGTGGACTTCCTGATGTGACCAGTAGAGTGAGGCAGAGTGCTGTTTGGCCAAAGTTCTCTCCAGTTAGCAAAGGTGCGCACACACATACAATGCAGCAGAGGCTGTACTGCAGTCATCCAACGCTACCCAACACAAGCACAAATACACAGAATAAACCGCAAAGAGCTACATTAAGCCTCTTCTATCAGGCCTTCTACTCTGATGTCAGTCAGAGCAGAGAGAAAACAAATGCATGCTTGTGCATGTGTGTGTGTGTGTGTGTGTGTGTGTGTGTGCATGCGTGTGCGTGTTCTTACCAGTGCAACCTGAGCGCGTGTAAGAAGGCTGAGAGGCCCTCCATTATGAGCAGGATACAGATGGTCATTACAGCAAAGCTGCCAAAGATAAAGGCCAGGACAATGGCGCCGAAAAAGCTCCGCGAGGACAGGCCTATCTTCATCACCATCCCCCACAGCACCTCAGACAGCTCTACAAACCACACACACACACACACACACACACACACACACACACACACACACACAGTAGTTTTAATAGAATATTAGGACATTTTGATGAAGTGTGTGTGCGTGTGTGTGTGTGTGTGTTACTCACGTGCATGGGCCAGGCTGAGAGCCCAAAGTCTCAGGTAGGATGCTGTGTTGGAGATGCAGCCCAGGCAGTACTCTATTGTGTGGATGGCCTGATGCACTGCTACATCTCCAAAGTTAAACTACACAGGGAAAGAGGCCAGGGAGAGAGAGAGTGAAGGAAAGGGGAGGGAAAGAAAAACAAAAGAGAAAAAGGATCAGTGAAAAGGGATCTCTAATTCAAGACAGATAAATCTTGGATTGCTCACCAGTTGATCACACAAAGATCAGTCCATTCTAGCCAGGGTCTAGGCAGGTGCCTGTGATCAGAATGGTCCTGCTGCAGCAACTAAGCTCCTTTATTCTGAGTTTAATTAGCCTCATCACCCTATTTGTCATAATTAGCCTCATCATCAGTCCCCTATTGGTCATTACACACCATAAGCACACTTACAATCACAGGGATTTGTGTATTTGAAGATTATCACTGTCGAGGTGTATGGGGGAAAGACTTCCTTTAGACCCAAATCTATAATAATTCTACAAGCCCTAAACCCAATACCACCACAAAGCCACCAACACTGAGCTCAATACACAACACAAACACACACACACACACACACACACAAAATGCACACACAGAGGACAGCAAAGGCAGGAAATAAACCTGAAGAGGGTCAAATGCAAAACACACAAGCTCAGACACAGACACACATGCACACACCTTCACACATTAACACACAAACACACACACACACACACACACACACACACACACACACACACACACACATGCACACGGTGCTCCTCTCTTACCGCTTCCTCCTCGGAATGCTTGAAAACAATTAAAACATACAGAGGGTTAAGGTTCCGTTAGTGGCAGGACTGACAGTAATGTTAGTGGTGAGTAAAACAATAGTGATGGCAAAAGAACTGTGGGAAGGGCTCCAGAGCTTAGAGATGGATGGGCCGCTAACACTGTCCATTACAATGCCCTTAGTGCAGTGTAGCCCATCTATGTCAGCAAACACACTCTAACTGGGCACCAAAATGGAACAGCTTGGTTTTGGGGATTTTATGCACTTACAGACTCTTGGTACACATGTAATGATTGTTGGCAATGTACAGTAATAAGTGTTTCCTATTACACATGTACCAGCAACCAGTAATACACAAGTCCACTATGCACAAGCTAACTACGTAGTATTACACTTTGCTACACAAAGTCTTCCCTACGGGCCAAGATGTTCTAAAGAAGGCCAGCAATAGAACACTGAACAGATATCAAAGTGTTGGTCAGACACAAGCACCTACATTTTAATGGGGCTACCACTGGCCATTCTGTTTTCCATGTTTTTGCTGATCAAAATGCTTTTTGATTCCTGAACAACTCACGTGATTCAAGATGACACTTTCAATTTGATATCTATTTTTTTGCACTGAAGGCTGCTAGGGACTGTGCCGGTGTCAGGTGGGGCACACTAGTCTGGCCCTGAGAGAGGGAGGGGTGACCCAGATTGGGGTGGTGTCAGAATACAGGCCAGACATCCAGTGAGTCATAGGCCGCTATGTGTTCCCTGGACGTGCGCTTGCTTGCTTACTTACTTACCGTAACTCATTCACTGCTAGTCTCATGTTAACGCAGGGCCTTTCCCTCTATACAAACACAGTCATTGATGAGAGGGTTTGGCTCGTCTGGGCATTGGCTACATGGCTATTTTAATCATGTGAATAACACGAGGGTCTTTCCTGCACTTTGAATTACACTGGAACACAAAAGGTGGGACACTTGTGTTTGAGGTCAGGGACCTGGGGAGGATATCTTCTAAACTGGAACCAGCGAGAACATTTGAGCTTTGGATGATTCAACAAGACGGCAGGTCATTTTTACTGGTAGGTGGCCATTCCTAGTGAGTGAGTGGGCCACACAAGATGCCACAAGATCAACAGTTAGAGGAAGTAGAGGGCAAAGTCACCCTCTCAGATGCAATGGGATCCTCCAGCCGTCATGCAGAGAGCCTGCTCCAGTATGGCCAAGGCATGGAGAAATCAGACACATCTCCACCCTTTCTGGAGCCACATCTACACCATCATGTGAGCTTGAGGAGTGTCTGATGGGTGTCATCTGAGCTGTTGGAGTCCAGTGACCCTAAAGAGCATGTTTGCTTTCTCCTGCTGTGGCCATCGCTGGAGCACACTCACACAGGCTACTATCTCAGCTAGCAGACACATCATCATCACACCGCTCCAAAGCACCAACAAGAAACTCCACCACTGGAAGTTTCCATTGACAAAACAATCCTATTATTTACACATATTAAATACTAGTATAAAGAGCCAATGGTTTGTGGCAAGACTCCATTCCTCTGGTCTTTCAAACAGTGCAGAGCATTTGGACCATTGTTTGTAGCGCTTTGTGAGCGGTCATATAAAACAACATAGGGGCCCTTCATGAGGATGTTAAACCAGCATGTCATGTTTACATTCTAGTCCTGTTTCTGGAGGCTTCTTCCTAGGCATCAGCTAAGGGCTGGTTTAAGAGCCAGGTGAGAAGGGACCCTTGCTGCTATTTTATATCTTCATCAGAAAGGCAGTGGTGGGAAGAAACACACACACGCACACACACGCGCACACACACACACACATTAGGCCTGTCCACTTGGCCTGAGCTGTGCTAGTAGAATGGTATATCTGAGAGGCCTCTAAGGTATCCCGTGCAGGCCTGGCTTTCACACTGGATTATTCATGGTTATTCCACACCACAGGGTAAGGCTACAGAGTGCAGTGCTCTCTCTCTCTCTCTCTCTCTCGCTGCCCGGTGCCAGCATGTCAGTGTGTGTCAGAGTGTGACTGTGTGTGTGTGTGTGTGTGTGTGGTGTGTGTGTGTGTGTGTGTGTGTGTGTGTGTGTGTGTGTGTGAGAATATGAACATTCAGTTCAGTCAGTGATGGGATTCCTGACAGATTTCTGAGCATCTGTCTACTTTGTTTCTACAGCTCATGTAAATGTTATTCATCTAAGCCGCTTTCAGACATAACTTCCAGTAATTAACCAGACGTTTCCTCAAGGATTTTACACGCCACAGACGACTCAGACATGGCCCTTAAACTGTGTCTCAGACAGAAGAGATCCACAGCGTAGCCAGCAGTGGGAGCTCTGCAGAGCCATTTAGAATCAATGGTCTTTAGGATGCTTTGTGCAGAAATAACATGAAAGAGCCCATATTTAGGCTATTTTCCTTGATTAAACTGCCAGCATGATTCATCCAAAATGAAAACCATTCAGTGGGCTAGTTCTAACTCCGGGACTTATGGCACTTCAGGTAGGTACAAGTGCTTATTCATTTATGTCTCTAGATTGAAATTTTAGAAGTAACTCTACTCTCGACACAGACAAGGCTTTTCTCTAGACTCTGGATACTGGTGTTAGCATAATATTCGTAATTCTAGCTAGCTGCAGTGGGTTTCAGCAGACATTACACAGACATTAACTGTGTAGTTTCACACCTATGTGCAAAGTTTAGTACTTGAACATGATACTACGGAGTAGGTAGTGTAATGTCTGGGTAAAAACACCCGAGTTTTTCATTGACTACCATTTGATTCTAGACAGATATCAGAGTTTCAGTTTATGTTTGAAAGCGGCTCTAGTTAAATCATCTGGTTAAATCAATGTTGTAGTATGCAGTATGAACTACTTCAAACAATGCAGCAGGGCTCAAGCATAGATCTTCACTACTACTACAAAGTGTCCAATTAGTCCAGTTAGAGGCTAAATCTCTGTCTAGTTTAAATTCCATTGCGGAGCAAAGGCCTTCCTGTACTAATGTGGCTAATGCCACTAATGGGGCTCTAACAGTGCTGCACTGACTACCCTAGCTGTGAGGTCAAAAGGTCGGGGGTCAGAGGTAACAGGCAGGCGGGTGGCCGTTCTCACCTCGGGCTCTTCCTCGGAATGTTGCGACAGCTGGTCGTGCTGGATGATCTCTGCTTCGTCTTCTGTTGGCCCGTTACCCACCCGGATCCCGCCAAAGTTCTGTGTGCCCTGCGCAGTAGGGTCAATGAGAGAGTGAAGGTCAGAGCTGAGTGACATGTAGGAGATTATAAAGCCCACATCTGTACCTGTGTGTGTGTGTGTGTGCATTTCTGGGAAACTGCAAACAGAGTGATGGGTATGGGAGAGTGTGGGCAGACAGCAAATTGTACTTGTGTGGTTGTGTAAGTGAGTGAATAAGTGAGTGAATGGGGGAGAGGGGAAAGAGAGAGAAAGTTTGAATGAGAGAGAGAGAGAGAGAGAGAGAGAGCATACGTATGGATGCATGTATGTAAGACAGGAACATACCACAACAACAAGAGCTGCTGGGGAAACACTGTGAATGTATGTAAAGGGTGATAATATAAGCACACAGAAAGCGATAGGTGATAAAGAGCTAGCATGTAGAAATTGCCAGCGTGTGTGTGTGTGTGTGGTGTGTGTGGTGGTGTGTGTGTGTGTGTGTGTGTGCGCGCGCACGCGCGTGTGTTTGTGTGCGTATATGTGTGTGTGCCTGTGTGTGCGTGTGTGTGCGTTTGTGGGTGTGTTGCAGCTGGAGGATTTTTTTTTTTTTACCAGATTCCTCCTCCAGAGGTGCTGTCTGCGAAGCACCAGAGTTTTCACTATCAGCATGCAGGGAATGCAGGCCAGTGCAATGACCACCAGCAGGGACTGAATGAAAGCCTGACAGACAAGGAGAAAAACAGACAGAACATGGAATGGACCTTCTTACAAATACACATCACTCAACACTCAGTTCCTGGCAGATCAGATTATAAAGTAGGAGAAATTCCAAATAGAGGAACATACATACATACATACATACATACATATATACAGAGGAACATTATATATATTATATATGGACCAATGAGAAAGTGTGTGGGTGTGTGACGGAGGGGGGTTGCTTTCAGTGCGAATAGGCAGGAATACCCTCACAGTGAACAATTAAAAAGCTTGATATGCATCATTTTAGCATACCTATGCATGTGTGTTTGTGTTTGATTGTGTGTGTGTATGTGTGTGATACCTGTCCTTTGTAGAGTGGAGGATTGGTGGGGTCATTGTAGCTGAAGAGGAACATGTTGATGAAGGCGATGAGGAGGCTGGGAGCGTCTCGGGAGGTCTCGGCGTCGTAGGCCAACCACTTGTAGAAGACCAGCAGCACCAGGTAGCCAAAGAGACTGGTCATGAAGACGATCTCAGGGATGAAGCCCAGGTAGATGTTCAGAGGCTTCTTGAAGTAGCTGCGCATCCAGAGAGAGGACAAAGAAAGAACATGTGAGACGCAGACAATAAACGCCAGACAACAAACAGTCCGCACGAGGACACATGGGGGCCTCATTTGGCCCTCATTCCACAACCCAATGTAAAAACCAGCACAGATTTGAGTGCAGGAATCATGGCTGAAGCTCTAATTTCAGCATACCAGTGCTGGTAAATACCACTTGTGAAATCAAAACGCAATTTAAATCAGAGGCCTTGCCTCTAAAATTTACAACATGAAGGTGCACAGTATTTATAAAATCAGACCTTTTCCTTCCACTGAAATAGTTCATTGCTCCAGCCAAGCTAACTAGTTTTTAAACTCACAGGCAGCATCTAAGTAGCCAGGCTTTTAAAAATAAACCATTGATATAGATCAGCAAACGCAGTCCTGGCTATATGACAGGGTCTTATGAACACACCACTGGCATAGGCTGCAATCAAAAAAGACAAATGCACAGAAGCTTAGTATGTTCCATAAATATAATTCATAACTTCACATTCTCTGACAGGAATACTGTGGCACTGCAGTCCTTGTGCATTTAGTAAGTTTAGACTTGATTTGCTATTTAAGCATAGACACCGTTCATGTTTGCTGCTGTTCTGATTGATAAATACCAGCAAAGGGAATGAGCATACAATCAAAATTTTTGCGTCCAATAGTGTCGCCATGGCTGAGCCCCAATGCCAATCCTAAGCCATGAGAGACATAACTACCCTTCAGTACCTTGTCTCAGACAAAAAGCATCTGAAGACAGACAGATGGACAGACAGTTGAGAGAAAGACAGCAGTTTGATGTATGGTGTTGATGTCCTACTTGACGCTACAGCTTGGCACTTGGCCCTCACTAGCAGTGCTGGTGTGGGGGCCAACGCATGAGCCTCTCGTCACCAGTAAACTGAGCTGATTTTCCAAGAGCACAAGACAAAACTTACAGATGGTTAAACAGGCTGAGGGTGACTCCAAACAACATGTGGATGACACCCAGGATGACGGACATCTTCATCTTGAAGGAGTTGAGAAAGTGAGCTTGTTGGTAGCAAGGTTCCAGATCTGCAGAGCACACACAGCACAGCTCATGGGTCAAGATCCAAGCTTACTATAGAGTCTGCCACAGGAGAAAACTGGCTTGGATAAAGGGAACTGCGGCATCAACATGAGGTCAAAGGTGAGACATACACTACTGTGTGATGGACTGGGCATAAACACTAAAGATGTGTGCTCAGTGTGTTTTGGGGGTTGGGGGCGTACCGGGTCAATGCCAATGGGGTATGGTCCCCCAAAAACTCCTCTGACAGCCGGATCCAGCTGAAGAATACGGTTGTCCACCAAAGTCTGGAATCTACATTGCAACAAGAACAATCAATGATATAGTGTATGGTATGATACAGTGTGTTAGCTAGCTATCAGTGTCTATGTTTGGAGTTGGTTAGAGGTGGAGGTGGGTACTCACGTCCAGTTGCCCCCTCCACGGATTTTCTCCTGAAACATGGGCCGCACGCTCCAGCTGGAGCCAAAGACGTTGAGGGACTTGGAGAAGCAGTCGTTGTAGATGATTCCCGTGTAGATGGAGAACACGCCCATCAGCAGGATGATGTAGCGGCCACCAAACACCATGTTAAAGATCTAGCAGGAGTCAGTGGGGATTGAAGCAGAGTCAGACAGACAGAGAGAGAGAGAAAGAGAGAGAGAAAGAGAGAGGGGGGGGGGGGGGGGGGAGAGAGGGACAGTGAGTGAGTGAGTGAGTGAGAGGGACAGTGAGTGAGTGAGTGAGAGGGATATGGACAGACAAGGACGGGGATGAAAGGAGACAGATGAAAATACAATGGAATGCTCCAGGGTTCCACACAAGGCACTCTGAGCACCATGTTACATTAGATCAGAGGCAGTGCCAGCAGAGAGAGAGCGAGGTTCTGTCTAATGAAGGAGAGAGAGAGCGAGGTTCTGTCTAATGAAGAAGAGAGAGAGCGAGGTTCTGTCTAATGAAGGAGAGAGAGGACAAGAGGATGGTGGATGGGGGTGCAGTACCTCGTTGTCGTTTTTCTGGGTGAGGAGGCGACTCTCCCTCAGGACCAGGTAAAGAGCAGCACAGGTCATGAGAATGCCATGGCCCAGATCCCCAAACATGACGGCAAACAGGAAGGGGAAGGTGATGATGGTGTATGGGGCTGAGCACACACAGCACCACAGGACAACCACACATGAAGACAAACATGAGTAAACACACCACACACACACACACACACACACACACACACACGGCTCACAATGAACATGTATGAGAGAAACTACTGCCACAACAAGACATGTCATATGTCAGGTTTGTGTAGACAGATACCTCAGCAAGCTGCCTATGATGATTACCATTAAACCAAGTGTAATAATAGTATATAAAAGCAATGGTCCACAGTCAATCACCCCATAGCTCTGTTGTTAAAGTTTGCCAAGCACTGTCAGTAGGAATAAGAATGAGACAATTTTGTACAATGTAGACTGAACAGCAAAACAGCAGCCAATGACTGACAGTATTTGGCAACCTTAAACAACAGAGCTATGGGTTGATTGAATCTGGACAATCTTTATAAGTAATTGTGTATAATATAACTGTGTATTATGTGTCCTTCTTTATTCTACAGGTTAAAGACCAATCAGAAGCTCCCTATTGGGACATCTCAATCTCCTATAGCTTCTGACAGATGAAACTCACGTCAGGCTGACTGACAGGAAGGAACAGGAGCTTTCACAAGAGGCAGCAATCTGGTGGCATGTTGCAACTGCCATGCGTTGACACTACAAGCCAACTCAGCATGGTTTTATCCCAGCATAATGACTATGACTATAGTGTGCTGAGGTTTTCACTGGAACCATGAGAGAAGAGGGCAGAGGGGCTGAAAGGGCGGTTATGGAGGAAGTGATTCACCCCAGCACTGGTGCTGGACCACAGCAAAGACACAGAGAGTGGCCCAGAATGGTGGACAGAGGAGAAGGGGATAAGGTCAGCGCAGGTGCAGTAGGGTGGCTTTGGTCAAATGGCCACACTGTGATCCTTGTCCAACAGTGGAGTGTGTGTGGCGTGTTAGGGTGTAGGTGCACGTCAAGTACCTGGGTTCATCTCGCGGTATGTGCCTATGCCATAGGCGTCCACAATGCTCTGGAAGCCCGCAGTGAACTTGTTGGTCTTGTTGTAGGTGGGCGGCGTCTGCTTGGTCTGCATGCGGTTGAGGATGGACGGAACGGTGGAGCCACTCTTCTCCTGCAGGGGGGGGGGGGGGGGGGGCAAGGTCACAGGGAGTTCAGCTCTATCTATCTTTACAGTCAGACTGAACACAAATAAAACAGACTCAGGACATGGAAATGTGTGTGGAAATCAGGTTTTTGTCTGGACTTGTGCTTGTCTGTAGAGAGATGGACATCAAGCCTGGATGAAATAATGCTGAGAAATGACAGTTTGTGGTCTGGTGAATGCTAAATGTGAATTAGATCTGTGATCTGGTGAATGCTAAATGTGAATTAGATCTGTGATCTGGTGAATGCTAAATGTGACTTAGATCTGTGATCTGGTGAATGCTAAATGTGACTTAGATCTGTGGTCTGATAAATGCTAAATATGACTTAAATCTGTGGTCTGATAAATGCTAAATGTGACTTAGATCTGTGGGCTTTCTTGGAGTTGCTCCTGCCTGTTGGTTTTGACTGCATATTTGGTTTGTCACTTCAGAGCAGATCAGATGGAGATTGCAGAAGTTTTGTGATATCTATCAAAATACACTCAACATGCAGACTAAAACAGTAATGAAATACTAGTAAATGTCACTTGAACACAACACACAGTATATGTATGTGTGTGAAAGAGTGATATATAAATAGCCCAGAGCTAACTGGGCCCAGGGAATGCCATGTGTGACAGCAGTAAGTGGTGTCGGCATGCACTTCTGAGGCAACAGGGAACACAGCAGCCCTCCCAACAGGGATCTTTAATCTCCATACTAATGCCTTTATCAGCAGGAGCCTGACACATCTAAGCCAATGGCCCCCTTTACATATACTTGAGAGTGGAGTACAACACAGGACAATGAAATGCTAAATATTCCTGTCTATGAGGTTGGACTGTAATATAGTTCCTTCTAAAAGCCACCAGAGATGCAGAGGGCCTTAAAAGCAATGGGATCATAAGACAACTCCAGGAGCTTATCTCCAGTGGCTCAGAACAGGCTACATAAGAGCAGGCAAAGAACAAAAAGGCTCTACATTTCAACAGCATTAAATATCAGACTAAAGTCAGCACAGTTCATAACACATTTTTCATCTACCTCTCTGGGATGGACAACTAAAAAGCTGGTCACTTGAGAGGTTTTCCTTTTTTGATGATTAGTTCTTATGCCACATGAGAAACAGACATAACAGCATAGGCTTGTCTACTGAACTGATGGAGAGAAAGGGGTCAGGAAAGTGTGAGCAGGGGGTCTTCAGCAGTCCCATATAATTGCTACATCCACCCCTCTGGTGACCTTTGGCTTTTATATTCTAACCTCTAACCTGCTAAGGCAACAGTGCACTGTGCTAGCCTCTTCCTCTTCTTGAGAGTGAAAGGTCATCCACACACACACACACACACACACACACACACACACACACACACACACACGCACACGCACACGCACACGCACACGCACACGCACACGCACACACCCTCCCAGCTGTCTATGTTCTGCTGGCATTGCAGTCATTCAATGCTGCTGTATGCATTATCCCCAGAGGAGGTGCGGGGCAAGCTGAGCCACAGTGGACATGTCATCCATCTCAGAGGGGCTCTGGGGGTCAATGTGGGGGGGCCTGCTTTTATTTTAGCCCTCAGTGACTCAGACACTGACCATGAGACTTCACCCCCCGACCTATTCATTTAAACTGCCAAAGATCAGAGAAGGATCCCAATCAGTGAGACTCAGTGAGCCCACTCCCATGGCCCCCCAAAACATGTTAAGAATGCCAAAACACATGCTGCATGGAGCAGTGGCCTACTGGGGTCTGGTCTTGCCCTTATGCGCTGTGGTTCTCCCCTGGACATAGCTTAGCATGCATCTTAGGACATACTGTAGCTTAGCATGCATCTTAGGACACACTGTCGCTTAGGACAGGGTTTCTCAAACTTCTTTGCTCTGAGGCCCAATGACTGTAAGCCTTAGTGCTGCAAGGCCCAACGCCTGGACGTCTCGGCAACACCCCCCATCAACAGTTAGATAGATAGATAGAGTTTACTATTATTGTTGTTGTTTTTATTATTATCATTATTGTTATATTATTATTATTATTATTACCTCTAATTATGGCATGTCAATCTTATTATGGTTACTACTGTGATCATTATGATTATTATTATTATTATTATTGTGACAGTTGTAGTGGTATTATCATTATTATTACTATATTGTTGCTGTTGTTGTTATTTGTCTATTATTATTATAATCAGCCCAAGAACAAAGATTTTTTGTTAGCTTTTCATTCTCCATCAAATTACCTTTCAAGAGTGGCCATTTCATCCTGCTTTATTTAGAAAAAATCCTCTGATTTGTCTTTTAGGTGTGGGTGTTTAGTTTCCAAATTCAGGCGTAATTTGGATGGTTTCTCATAGCCTAATTGCTAAGCATTGTTTGGCAGATCACACAGTTTCGGGTGGGAAACTATCATTTGAAATGAAGCCGAATTTGATGTACGAAGGGTCATAATTACAAATAAATGGGCGGTTTTCTTTATCTCCGGCTCATTTTGTGTTTGTGCATCACTTGATGGGCGATTTCCAAAGAAACAGTCGAGGCGAACTTGCTTGGAGCATGCCATAGTTTAGCGAGACGTGTCAGCACAGTGTGAATGAAACACTGGGGACTGAATGGAAGTCGGGAGTCGGGATAGCAAGAGTTCGGTGTAAACGGCTAACATTCTAGAATTTTGAGAAAAGTTTAGTGGAGATTTGGGGGTGGGGACTGGCATGACGAACTATTGAATGGCTATTGAAGAACAAGCCTGCCAGAATTCTCTCCAACATAATCTGACAGTGATGGTATCTTAAAATAGACTAGGAGGCTGGCAGCTGGCGGCCCGATTGTAAACATCTCGTGGACCGGTACAGGTCCGCAGCCCATAGATTGACAAACATATATCTTAGGACATACTATAGCTTAAGATACAGCTTAGGACATACTATAGCTTAGGATACAGCTTAGGACATACTGTAGCTTAGGATACAGCTTAGGACATACTGTAGCTTAGGATACAGCTTAGGACATACTATAGCTTAGGATACAGCTTAGGACATACTGTAGCTTAGGATACAGCTTAGGACATACTGTAGCTTAGGATACAGCTTAGGACATACTGTAGTTTAGGATACAGCTTAGGACATACTATAGCTTAGGATACAGCTTAGGACATACTGTAGCTTAGGATACAGCTTAGGACATACTGTAGCTTAGCATGCTACTAGGCCATACAAGCCCTGGCCTTCCACACCATCTGGACTAACCACTGGCTACATTTGGCAGTTAAATCTGGGCTCCATGAATTTATTTTCCCTATGAAAAGGTGTGCGTGTGTGTGTCAGTGTGACATGCCCACCGTTCCTCTGCGCAGGGCAAACTGGATGGAGTCAAGGTCGGACACCGGGCACCAGATCTCGGCGATGAGGCACTTCTGAGTGACGTCGATGTTGCAGAGATTGAGTGTGTGGTAGATGGCCTTCATCTTGCGCACCTTGATGAACCACACACGCACTGTCTTCGCTGCTGCCTGCAGCACCCTCTGCCTGTGGTCCTCCGTCTGGTTAAGCACCTGAACACACACACACACACACACACACACACACACACACACACTGGTCATTTGCACAGCAGAAATAGCCACAGTTGACATCATGGACAGCTATACTGCAAGCATCACCATGTTTTTGACAGCTGAAATGAAACTGCAAACAAAGCATCGGATCATATTACATTATTAATGTTAAACTTGCCATTTTAAGAATCATCCTCAGCTATGTTTGTGGTTTTGGACAGTCTGGTGTGAAGGCATCACTGCTGCATTACTGTGCAGACAAATCCCCGCTTTCTAGAATTTGCTTTAAAAATGGATTAGCTGCAGTCACAACTGCGCTGAGCTGAGCTGGGCACACAGGGGCTTTTCTCTGCAGTAAGGCTGGCTTACATGAGCACGCTGGGCCTGACTGCCTGCTGAGGGCTTTAAAGCTGTTGTGGTGAACTTCTATTGGGAACAAGCGTAGGAGGTGTCCTGCAAACATCCATGTTTGATTATCTGTCCACAGGTTGTGTGTGTGTGTGTGTGTGTGTATGTGTGTGTGTGTGTGTGCATGAGTGTGGGTGAAAAGAGGTATGAGCCAGTGTGACTCACCCCCAGCACCAGCTGTGCCCAAAGGGATGGGCAACCAGAGCTGGTGCCAGACTGAATGCCCTAAACACCCTCGCCCACGCTGGAAACACACTTACACTCACACAAACATGCCAAGCTGCACGCCCTCAAAAGGCAAGCCAGGCATCACTCGCATCCATCTCTTCACCTAACCTAACCCCACCCGAGGGGGTGGGGTGGGGGGGTCCCCATCTCTCTTTCTCTGCTTTCAAAAACACCACCCATCACGTATCAGAGCCACCCTCCATCCCCACACGCTCAAGCTCACCTCTCTCTGCTTCTCTGAGGCTCCGCTCCTGGAAATCTGAGTTTGCCCACTTGTGCCGTGACTCACTGATTACAGTACGTCTTACAGTTGGCTAAGTAGTCCCATGACAGGGGGTCCTCAGTCACACTGCGGCCGCTTCTCTCTTCACACCCCCTGGCCCCCCCGCAAGTTTACTAAGCTCTCTCACACACACCAACATGGGCAAACACACAGGCTTACACAAGTATTTGCTTAAACACACACACACGCACGCAGAGACACACACACACCCTCCCCTTCTGCACTTGTCGCCTCGTAGCGACGGCCAAACACAAACAGCATGTGAATATTCTGGGCCAGTGCGATGCATGAGGGTGTATCATCTTACTCTGCCGCTGTCTTTCTCTCTCCTCCCTCCCATTCTCCTGTCTTACTCTCACTCCCTCGCTCTAAGTAAAGACTAATCTGCAGCTATTTTACACACACTGAGATCAGTCTAGAAGACTGTGTGTGTATGTGAGTAGGTGGGTGTGCGTGTGAGAGTGAGAGTGTGAGTGTGTGTGTGTGTGTGTGTGTGTGTGGGGGGGGGGGTGTATGTGTGTGGGAGAGTGTGTTTTTAATAAGCATGCACGGCTGGGTTGGACAGAGACCTAGAAAAGGGCCCCTCTTGCAGCAGGCAAGGCCCCAGGGGTGCACTAAGACAGGCATGGTCACTATGTGCATGGGGTAGTCAGCACTGGACACTGTGTCTGTTCAATGTGCTGTGTGTGTGTGTGTGTGAAGGACAGACAACAAGGCTATGTCTTTGATTATGATGTGTAAGACTGTGTGTGTGTGTGTGTGTGTGTGTACATGAATGAGTGCTCTTTTTCCTACCCTAATAAGGTGAGGAATGGTCAGATCTGTCTGTGGTAGCCCACAGACAAAATCCCGACTGGACATCAGCAATGCCAATCAAACGGTGTTGCTTAGGGTCACTCCCGGTGGGCTGATCCTAATACAATACATTCCTATTGCGCCTACTGTTCTGCTCATAATCCTCATGTGTTCACTCACTCAGCCCTCTGTGGCTTTGGTGGGGCAAATGCCACGACTAACTGGCACCAGTGCCAACTGAAACCTCACCCCCCCATGCCACACCACACCCAAACTGCCAATGCTGGGTGATAAACTGCCACTGATGGAGCTGCCAGAAAAGAAAGTCTCAATCTTGCCGCTATATGTCAACAGAATAGTTTTATGGACATATAGCAATGAAAACCCACACTTGTAAATGACTGATAGTTCAAGTTCCTTCGCTTCACACATCACTTCCAGGAACACAAGGCCAGCTTAGGTAATGTGTAATAAAAGACTTCACTGATCAAAATGCTGCACACTAGAACTTGCAAAATACATTAGAAGTGCACTGCAACAACAACCTGCGTCTAGTGACTCACATGACCTGGGCACATCTCAGAGACCAGAGCACTGCCCTTATCTGAGCCATGGTCTCTCTCTCTCTCACTCACACACACACACACACACACACACACACACACACACACACACACACACACACACACACACACACACACACACACCGAGAGAAGAGGAATAAAGAGACAATAGAACAATAAAGCTGGCTAAAGAGCTCCAGGATAGGCAGAAACAGGTTACTCCATCTCTACTGTGGAGGGGTCTGGCAGCTGAGTACACACTGACACAAAGGACACCAAGTACACAACACATGCTCACACAGAAACAGACACAGTTGGCACGCACACACACACACACATACATGAGCACTCTCTCTCACACATGTGCACACACACACACAGATGGACACAAAACAGACACAGACACAGATACAGAGACAGACAGACGCACACACACACACACACACACACATACACACACACACACACACATAAAATAAAGTGTTGATAGGAGTGTGACACCAGGAACTATGAAGCACCATTAACCATGTTGTCTGCTATCATGTCAGCTTGATGTTTCTATTGCATGCCAAGGCTGTGTGTGCACTGCAGAAGATGAAAACACAGCAAACACACACACAATGCTGTGAACTCTTAATCAGGGCTGGAAGGGCTTCTAGAAAGACCAAAGTAAAGTAAATCAAAGTAATCAATGACATCTGTAGAAAACTATTCCAGACCCACTCAGTATGTCAATACAGAGCACAAGGCCTCATTGGGTGAGGAGCAGTGTCTAGAGGGCCTGGGCCTTACCATCTGCAGGTCATCAATGCGGGTATGGACCCCGGCAGCCATTTCCTTTCTCTCCTGGGGGGTCTCCGGACAGGGGTACAGGGACGCCCGGAACCTGAGGATAGAAGATATGTATAATTTCTAAAGAACAAAGTCAATAGAAGAAATAAAAAATAAAGAAATAACTGATATTCAACGCAAAGAAGCTTAAATGTTCTGGGGCTAGATCTGTAGTGTCTGAGGCAGGGAAGGAAGCTCTCTCACCCCTCACAGATTTTCTTCACTCTGTTCTTCAACTGGTCTCCTTGGAAAAAGATGATGAAGACCGACTTGTGCACCTGATCACCCTGGAGAAAAGGAAAAAAAAACAAAGGCAAAACACTTCAGAAAGGCCCCTAATGATCTCTACATGCAACATGGAAATGCATTCCGTGACAAGGGCTTCAGTGCTGTAAATCAATTCCCCCTGAAGGCTAGCAATAAGCAACCATTAACTTAAAGAGCTGTCACTACGTTGGTGGGACTTCTGTTTTTGATCAGCCAGCTGGTCGCACAACTCACTGTAGTTGGGTCCTCAAGGGGGTCCTCAATGTCGGCCTGCCGAAGGAAGACGTTGCCACGGCAAACTCGCCACAGCATCCTCTCGAAAGTAGGGATCCTCTCTCTACCGATCACCCCAGCAACAAACCTTCAGAAAGAGCAACAATCAACTATTTGTGGGACTTGTCACATTACTTCACTACAACTCTCATAAGGACCACTTCTTAAGCTTAAGTCTAAGTCAGTGAGGACTAAAATATACTTAAAGGGGAAATCTGGTGTGAGTCAATCAATTGTCCTGTTGTTTGAGCTCACTGAGTGCTGTCTGTAGGAAAAAGAACCAGAAAATTTGATACAACATTGACCGTAGATCAAATCGATAGCCAATGTTAACTAAACAGGGCATAGCAAAATGAAACTGAAAGTGAGTTTCTGTGCCCCTTTCAGTTGGTGTTAGCTTTCGATTTGCTATTTGGTGTATGTTGTATCAAATTTTCTTGTTTTTTTCAAGAGGGGCTATTGAATCACACTGAATTTCTCCTTTAAACCTAATGGAGACTGAATGAAAACTCCATAATTCCATTCTGTGAATTGCTATTGCCTCAGTATGTCTCCATGGTACCTTAATGGTCACATAGTTTCCCAGTCATCTAGGAGTAAAGGAATGAGAGAAAACAGAAGCCAAACAGATCTTGGCCATGTGTAATACATATTTCACATGTTTAACATATTGCCACTCCATTCCAATGTTTATTGATGTTCTGCATATGACATTTTTTTTCCCGCACCACAGTTAACATGGCCTGTGTAGGGCAACTCCGGAATCAAATGAATGAGTTTTAATAGGATGAGTCTAGCAGTTGGCTGATTTCAGTGAGATTTTACTTCAGTTATGATCTGCCCTTCAGTCTGTTGCTTTTTAAGATTTCATATGAATATTCCTCTCCTTATAGTTTAATAATATTTTAACCATTGTTTTTACATGCACACACTCGTTTTCTCTTCTAGATACCCCGGTTGCTATGGACTCAAGTGGCATTCTCGCCCGTTTTTGTCGTCTGTTTTTAGGCATCGCGCCTTCTGACCATGACCCATGTGCTTTAACATTAACATTTTTTTCTGTTATTACCAGATTTAAACTGCTGCAATAAATGAAATAACAAAGGCTCAGGAGAATATGTTTCACTTCACTGTTATGTAGTTCTATTACCTTTTGCCATACATATATAAGACTGGCCCTGAACACTTGATAATTGATGAGTTGTAAGTCGCTTTGGATAAAAGCATCTGCTAAATGCATAAATGTAAATGTAAATGTAATAATATGGATGTGCCCAAGAGGAATAAATACGTATTTCCCTTGGGCTAACTAGAACCTTCACGTTGTTTAAAAATTTTAAACAAACTTTAAATGTACCAGACACCTGTGCCTAAAGTCTAGACATGTTGGATTGGACACATACCCCAGTCTTAGTGGAGCCACCCGGCCCACCTCACTAGGGTCCAGCAGGGTGGATGACTCCTCCATCAGGGCCGGATCCTCCATCTGAGAGGAGAGCAGAGCAGAGAACATCATCAGAATTGAGCTTTGGCCTTAGGCCAACATACGCACAGTGCCTGCTACTTAACCCATCCTTATAGACTGTTTCAAGACAGTTTGATTATTAACATCATAGCTCTTCCCAAAGGGTTTCCCTTTCAACATTCCATATGTTATCTTAATATATAAAAGTAGTTTTGGAATGAAATATTTGTTTTTGTTGAGTTGAAACAGTCTACAGGACATATAGGACAGGAAGACAGGCTGCCAGGGGAACACTGACCACACTGACCAATACCAAGGAAAATCTCCTTCATGGATTCAGGTGTGGACCTCCACATATGCTTACTGGTTTCTTTTTATTACTCAATGAAAGTGGTGACCGATGATATCATTTTGCACATCTATCATTTCCGCATGTGTACTACACTGGCATACTAGGGCTGGGTGATATGCCATAAAATTTGATCATGAAATATTTTTCCAAATTGATCAATATCAATTTTTATCAAGATTAGAGTTGGACGATATCACATAATCACGTGACAGCATGTGGTTGTGTGCTTTCAAGGAACAGCACATGAACACACACAGTGGAATATACTGAATATAAAGAAAAACAAAATAGAAAATAAATAATAACAATAATAAAAAAACGATTAGTAGTCACGTGCTTGATCATTGTCAATTAATGGTTGCGATTGTCAGTTCGACTAATTTTTCAATTATTTGCCCAGCCCTATGGCATACTTACGAATGATTTTAGAACTAGCATTTTTATAGTTTTGTTTTGATTGGCATTGTAGACAGACCTTTAGATCAAGTCATGTCACTGGCATTTAGACCACATGAAACAGCCCACTGTTAAAGGTTATGTCACATGATTAACATTTTTGTAAGCACATGCATCTCTGAAAATTACATAAATGTTTGTATATGTACACATTAAGTCACGCGTCATGGTGAGGAATGACAGAGACTGACTGGGATGGGGTAAGTGGAGCAAGACAACATTACCACGGCAGTGAATGTTTAACAGAGTAGTCTCTGATGTGACACAGTGAAGGTACGGAAATCCATGTATGTGGCATTTAAGAGGGTCAATGATCGCCCATGGGAAAAAGTATTTTCATAGAATGATCTACCCTCATTAAACCTTGTGAGCACTTGTAAAAGGTGCAATAACACCTTCAGATTCTTAGAGACATGAGGCATGGGAGGCTATAGGCTGTACTATATTCAAAAATTAACTCTGTGGAGACAGGCTGGGGAAAACAAAAGACACACGAGCTGCAATGAGGTGGAACAGAGGAACAGAAACCTGTAGAACCAGAATAGAGTTCCATTGGAAATTACAAGCACCAAAGAGCAGTGGACAGTGGAGGGCAGTGTGTGTGTGTGTGTGTGTGTGTGTGTGTGTGTGTGTGTGTGTGTGTGTGTGTGTGTGTGTGTGTGTGTGTGTGGTGCCAATATGTTGAAAAGAAAGACAATACACCCTCCCATTGTCCTCCGGATATTCCTCATAGTGTAATGCAGCAAAGCAGCAGATTACGGGTTATCTTTGCTTGCATAAAAAGTCAGCATGCAGGAAAACACATACTCTTCCACTTCCACTTCCACTGCTAGCCCTGACCTCATCGAAGAATTGCTGGGTGCGCCTCAGGATGTGCTTGAGCTCAGTCAGTTCCAGAAAGTTCTTCTTCAGTGCCTCCTGATTGGTGTTAATCTCCTTCAGCTCGTTCTCCAGCTTCTCGAAGGTGGCCTGACACACAACACAAAGGTCACAAGGTCATTAGAGAGCAAAAGTTGTAAAAGGGAGGTCCTGTTTGCCTGAATGTGTAGGCAGTTTGAGAAAACTAGACAGCCTTTACCTCCAAGTCAATCATGTCTCTGGGGAAAGGAACCTCTGGGTTTTCGCCAGTGTCAACAATGGGGATGTTGGCTCTCTTTATCTCCTTCTCCACAAACCCTGACACAAAAACAGGAAATCAATGTTTATTTGGGTGCATGAGTGAGTGTGTGTTTGTGTCTCAGAGAGAGAAAGACGGAGAGACAGCGTGAGGAAAGAGGGAAAGGAAGAGACCCAAATTGGCAAAAGGAGGAAGAGGAAGCGGGCTGGAAATGGGGAGAGCAGAGAGAGATCCTTACTTAGTTTGCGGTCCATCTCCTCACAGCGACGCACCTCGTTCACAAACTTTCTCTGGAACACGTTCACATCTGGGTTTAGCTACAAGGACAAAGACAAGCACATGACTGTCAGCATCCCAGGCTGCCTAAGCAACAAACCCTATGCCAGCCTCATGCTCCCCTGAAATCTTGTATGTGTTTAGGTAAATACTCAACCATACTCAATGCATTCAGTTCACTGCTCATCAACCCATTGTTTAGCTGGTTGTCCACCCCATACTTACATCTCTGAACTGGACCATGCCGATCTCGCCCAGCTCGCTGACACAGCAGTAGGCCGACTCGGACTGGAGGAAGAGCTGTGCCAGCGTCATCTCCTCGCTGCGGAACAGGTCCCCCATGGCTGCAAAGCACTCTGGGTATTCACCCCACCAAACCAAGTCTGTGCTGCCAGAGGCTGGTAGGGGTCAGGAGATATACCATTATTTAAAGTCTTATGCCAAACTTAAGACTTAGGTCAGTGTTACACTTCCTCACACATAGCACGCACCTTCAGTGCACACTGAACGCGTGACAATTGCAACATACGGACAAGCGTGTGCGTACCTCCTGGATTTTGTTTTCGGCGTACATATGCCATTTGCACAGAACACTCACAACCATAAGCAGGTAAAACTGTTATTCATTATTAATATTCCTTTGTAAACCTGGATGTGTCCGAAGTAGGGATGAGATGATTACAATTGAAACCTTGCAATTACTTAATTACGAAAGCTCACTTAAATCGTTATGATGGCATTCAAAAAAATATGTTACGGTAGCCGCAACTTCAGCCTAAGTAGTGCAACTCACACAAACAAAAATAAAGTTACATCAGTAGCACACACGTGCTGCCACCAGAGGCTACTACACGCAACTACAGTTGCTTAGCTGCAGGACTGCTAACATGATAAATGAGTCAGGATTCTAAAATGACAAAATCACCTGAAATACATGCCATACGCTCAAATTAATATAATGTACAATAACAGATATGCTACTGACAAGTTACTTAATGCCATTTTGAGTTGTTAGTGAATATTAAATAAACATCGCTCACAATGTTGTAACTTAGCTTAGAGGTGAGATCTGTTTGGCTGTATTTGGCAACGGTTTGGCAGTGTGACATATGCTAACATCTCTGGGATATAACAGTACACTGAAACACAAGTGGGGGGTCATGTCAAAATAAATTTAGAAAACTGGCCTTTGTATGTTCTGCACTTTTATGGTCTATGGGTCTGCAGCGCTGCTGCTGCTTCAAGTGTTGCCAGTTCCACTGATGATCATGGCAGCTAACATTCTTGCTGCAGCATGTAGCCTACCTACACAATGTGAACTTTGATTACCCGGTGTAGCCTCCCTCTCAGTCAGTGGACATCCACTGCTTCCTCCTGTATGCGCCAGTTGTAGGGCAACGTAACATGAAGCATGTAGACTTCTAGCACTGAAAAAATCTTATCACGGTTTCAGTTGTTACTAGAGCCTTAAACTAACAAACAAATATGATTTATAACTGTTAAGTTAAGAACAGATTAAGAAAAATTCATGAAGAAATAGGTATGCCTACTGATAGGCCTAATTACACAAACAAGATTTTGTTTATCTTGCTTTCTCACTGTGAAGGATTGCAAAAAGAAAATTGAAAATATTGAATAATTTTGTGTTAAGCAGAGGCCCTACATTGTCTTTTTTCCAAAAATAAGATGTGTCGTTTCTGTTTAACATTCAACAGTAAATAACAAGCATAAGACACATTATTACTGTGCACTATTCCTGTGATCTCATCATACCTGTGATTTCTGCAATTTTTTTGGTAAAATTAATTGATGCATAATAATCGCAATAATCACATAATTGCAATCATTTTTCAGACAATAACAGCACCATCAAAATCTGTAATCATCTCATTCCTAGTTCCAAAAGTGTGTGTTTGATGGTATGATGGAATGATGGTCATTAAGTGAACCAAAACAGGCTTGGTCGTTGCGGTGTGCACTGTGCGCAACATGCACATGCAGAGCCGTGTGTGCAGAACTGTCTCTTTGAGGCCCACTGTTCTTCACAAAAAGATTTTTTGTGCAGGCCTAAACTTTTCTGAAATGCCTCAGTTTTCCTACTCAAGGGCTCCAAAATGACAAAGCACCATTTTAGCTGAAAAATGCTGTGAAATGTTTTTTGAACTCCCTCCCACCTACCCATCCTCACTTGATGCTACTGCAGTCAGCCCATGACCTTTTCACCTGCGCTTGACAGCTGAGAGAACGTCAGTGATCAGTTGAGCTCCAATCCCTCTCTCCCCCTCTTCTATTAGTGCATAACCTCTCATTTTCACACTCATGCGGAGGTATGCCACCGTCTGCACAGTCAATTTGCACAGACGTGAGAAAGTATGTGTTGCATTCACAGAAACACTGAAAACCAGTCAAACAATGAATTGCTATAGAAACAGTTCAACTCTGCAATGTGTCCCTGCATCCCAGTTTAAACATGTGATGGTGACAGCAGAGGTGGAGGAGCCAGTCCATCAGCTGTCTGGGAAATACACAATACAGCAGTCAAGGCTGAACAATTTCGAATGTGCCTACCCATGAAATTCTTAGTCTAAGGACACAAAGGCATGAAAACATGAGGTTTGGTTGAAAGCTCTTTCCAGGACCTTGCCAACCCCTCCTCCTTCTACTCCTTCTAATACATTACAGGGATCAATGCTCCACTTTCATCTCAGCAGAAGTCAAGCCAGGTGTGGAGAAAACAAGACAATAATGTTTTTTTGTTTAAAACAGAACAGTGCTAATTGCTACTAATAACAAAAGATATGTCTTCGGTCAATTGAAATGAGAGGAAGACAGGTTTTACACTGGGTAGGGGATTATGGATTAAGCCAAACCATGTGATGTGTTGTACAAGGCAAAGCCTATGGTCAGAGGGAATCCCCGTCTGTAACCTCAAAGTGGAATTCCAACTGAATATACCACACAAGTCCATTAAAAAAGTAAATTATTCTGTCTTATAAACATGTTACAAACATGTCCACGACTGACAGTTAACAACAGTCAACAATAAACACTTAGCAGTGGGTTTACGTGTCGTTGTGTGACTGAGGTATAAAGTGCATTATTTAATCATTAGGACGGAAAGGAAAACAATCGCTGGAGACGTGGAGGTTAATATTTCAGCATCCGAAAGAGCCAAGAGTGCTTCAAGGATGAAACAGGTAACGTTAAGGTTACAGCAGCCAGCATTGAGCTACAAGCCAACTATACTCGAGCAACCACCTAAACCTAACGTTACTGGTAGACAAACATCCTATCAAATGCTGAAAAACAGTATTGACCTCATATGTGGCCGAATAGAGTGTTATCCAACGAACATGCTAACTTGCGAATGTTAACTAACAAACTATTTTAAGGCACGGTGCAGCTTGAGTAACTTGGCGACCAAACGCTTCTATTGACTTGGACGTAGCTCACTAATCTATATACTATACTATAAAGCTTCGAAAATTCTGACTGGCAAAAAAAGATCACATTGCTGGCGAGGACTCAACGCCTATGATTATTTACTGCATAACAAGCCTTACATTAACCATAGTATCGATAGCTAACTTAGCCTATAACCAAGCCGATAACCAAGTCATTTGAATAGCCAGCTAACTAAAAAACAATGGCGGAAAAGTTATGTTGATACTATTAGATAGTCCAGAACGTATTAACCGGTTGACTTGAAGTATGACGTGTGTATCTTCATACACAACACAGTAAATTGTTATATGGTTAACGTAGTGTCTGTATAAGACAAAAAGCTTGCTGGCTAGCATGTATAAGCTACCCATTACAGCTACACAACTCTGACACCTTCATCATGAAACACTAAAGTTGAGAGGAGAGCTGAGTTCTAGGAAGTAACACCACCAAAACAGCAAGTTTGGTTTCACGACTTCCCCCTACGTTCAAAGTCTCGATATTTGGTAGTTAAACAAGAGAGCACATATATATATTACCGTAAGTTGATTTCTTCCTCCGATAGCTACCTTGCTGTCAACTCAATGTTCCTCCCGTTCCATGTATTATCAGCTGACCGGCCTGTGGTGACGAAATGGGGTGGCACGGGCTCACCCAGAAGCGGCGTCACATGATGAATTCTACCTGTTCCATTACTCAAACCTACCTAGACTAGGCGAGACCTTGTTACCTCCGCATACCAATAAGGACTAATACCCATTTATTTGCCTTTGCTTTTCCTGTATCTTTCTTTTTCTCCTTTATCGGGCTGATACAGCAATTTATGCATGCTTTACATTAGTATTGCAATGTATGTGACAAATAAACTCCTTGATCCTTAATTACATTTTGGGTGGTTAAATTAAATGGTGGAATTAAATGGTGGTCAGGAACACCGTCTGGTATTTGTGTTGTTTGTCAGTGACCCAATAATGCCTTGGCGGAGGTCTGCGCTCACCGAGTGCTTTTCTAGTTTCATAATAGGCTGGATGGGCTAGTCGACTAAGTTTTCTTCTCTACATGAAAGTCTTGTTTGAATGGGTCTTTTATTAGCCCAAACTTTTTTTTGTAACAGGTCAATCGTTCTTCCATAATTGAGGGCTCTTAACAAAGCATCTGAAGAAGGCTATTCACTTTTAATTGACCTTACATAGTCTGTGACAATGATGGATGTTTAATGTATATGCACAATAGAGAAGTATATGGTATATAAAGTTATACAAATAGAATAAAAGTCTTTGTCAGAGGCCATGTCTGTGTATCCTGGTGCACAAAGTGCGTTCACATGGTTTCACTTTGTGCAAAGCGTCTGGAATCCCTCAGTTGGCGTGCATTTCCTCCCTCGTGGGCAGACACTTTCTGTGAAATTTTGGGCATGCCCGAGTTTCTTTTGCCTCTGTTTGCTAATTCCCCAGTCAAAGATTTGATGGAGAAAAACTAAGCTAATGGAGAGATTCCAGATTTTGCTGAAGCAAAATGTGAAATTGAGCAGAGGCACTAGGTGGCGCTAGTCTGGCTATTGTCCGTCGTCCAGGATTTCGAATAACTTGACCCAGCAGATCTTTTCTGATTTTAGCTGGCAGGAGCAGAGCCTGCCCCCTGGATGAGTGGGCAGGGACCCAACTGGCAGTGGTGGGGAGGAAGATGGGAATTTCTGAATGTCAGTACTTAAAGCAGCAAGAGGTATGTTAGACAAATCTATAAGACAGGTAAACGCAAGTGATTGGACAGGTAATGAAGGATGTAACATTAGACTTTTCCTGGTAGAACTTTCGCTAAAGCTTTCATTTGCAGGAGGGAGCAGTTGATGCCTTTGAACTTGCTGTGTGAGATTTCAAACTTTTGAGTTATGGACTGAAGAATTTCTCATAGAGTCTGTAATGAAACACTGTGTATATTTGGAACCAACCACTGTATAAGTGAATGAGTGAGTGAGTGTGTGTGTGTGTGTGTGTGTGTGTGTGTGTTTGTGTGTGTGTGCAGTCTACATATTTTTCTTTTGAGCTGGTATTGTAAGATCCAGGAAAACTCATAATAAGATTTATTGTGTAGTTGTCACTCAGTTTATCCATGTCATGCACTTACAAGTGTATACTGTTATATAAAGACCCAACTGGTGTGCATTTCAATTTCCCTTCTATGCATTCCCGACTTAAACTGTCATACCTGTCTGTCATAACAAGGCAGTCTTTCAGTTTACAGTATTTCAACTGGTCTGTAATGGAGGAAGTCCACAACTTTAATTCAAATTTTATTCAAATTTTAATTTAGCCCACTTTTGTCATATCATTCACCATGGCCCAACAATGGCTAAATATGTATGTGCATTTACTTATTAAAAAACATCATGGTTTCATGCAAACTGGCTTGAATTGACTGTAAACAATTTCAGTCATTCAGCACATTGCTTCAGGAGCATGGGAGAGATTTGGTTGGGTTGTTCAGCACAGCTCAGATATCAAAACAGATAGCGTGTAACAGTATATTCAGTGGTGTCACTGAGATATTGATTAAAAGACCCAAGAAAAAAAGCATGTGTATGTGTATGTGCATGTGTATGTGTGTTTATGCATGAAAAAAGCATGTGTATGTGTATTTGAATGTGTATTCTGTATGTGTGTGTATGCATGAAAAAAGCTGACCTTCCTTTGACAAATGACAGCAGAAAGCTATGGTGAAGTCATCACCTTCTAGTGGCTACTTTGTAAACTGCAGCACTATACAGTTGCAGCACTACACAGTTTAAAGAAACACAGTTGGTCCTTGATGTGAAGCGGAGTCAATTGCTCTCTCTCTCTCTCTCTCTCCCTCTCGCTCTCTCTCACTCTGTCTCATCTCTCTCTGTGGACTTGACACTGATACAATACACACACACTTAGTATATCCCAATAAAAGATCTATGAATAGAATCATGAATGTGATACAGCTTATTCAGACTCTTTTCACACTTGGGCATGTGTGTGTGTTTGTGTGTGTGTGTGTGTGTGTGTGTGTGTGGTGTGTGCTTGTGCATGCATGCATGTTATGTGAATTATACATATGCATGTGTGCATGTGTATTCTGTATGGGTGTATTTGCATGTGTGTGTGTCCGTGCGTCTGTGTGTCTGTGTCTGAGTGTGTGTGTATGAGAGAGAGAGTGAGAGACTGCAAATGAGAGTGAGCAGGATCAGTATAGACAGTGGAAAGGGGATGAGTCTAGCAGTGCTTTTTTTGGAGAGGGTGGGACGAGGGGTTGGAAAGGGAAAGTCTGACTGGTCGGCATTACTCCCATCTCTGGCAGCTGAGCTTAGACAGACATGCACCAACAGACACCCCCCTCCAACACACACACATACACACACACATACACACACACACACATACACCCACACACTCCCACACTCATATTGGGGCAGTGAGAGACGCCTGCCTGCCACTGCCTGCCAGCGTCCTGGGTCAGACAGAGCGAGGGAGCGATAGAGAGAGGGAGGGAGAGGGGAAGTGAGTTTGTGTGTGACTGAGGGGTCGTCAGAGAGGAGAGGTAGATCCGAAGAGGGGAAAGTGGCTTAAAGGCACAACCGAAGAGGGTTTACATTGAACAGCAAAGGGGGACAACAACAACAACACAACTAAATTGGATTTGGATCGGCTTGTGGAACGACAGTCCTTCACCCCTCTCATACACACACCACCACCACCTCTTTTTTTAGGATTTTATTTTTACTCATCAGCGACTGTTCACACACGCTCGCTGCGTGTGTACACGTATTGGTTGGCGTTTGAACGTGTGCAAGCGGGCGGGCGAGCGAGCGCGTGTCTCCTACGCATTTGACAGGAATTGCTCATTTGACACTCTGCCCATGGCTGACCTGAGCCTGAAGCTGGACCGCGTTGCCCTCAACGAGGCTTCCGACGACGAGGAGGAGGTCCCCTTGATGACGGCCGCAGTGAAACCTGCAGTTGCGCCAGTCAAGAAGGGCCCCAGTGCCAGCGCTGCACCAAAAACCACCTTCACCCATGCCACTACAGTGCCCGCTGACAGCGATGAGGAAGAGGAAGAGGTTGCCCTGGTTATACCTGCAGTGAAGCCCACTGTAAAACCCACTGTAACGCCAGTCAAGACCACCAGCACCAGCAAGCCGGCCACTGCTGCGGTGCCAGCCGACAGTGATGAAGATGACCCGTCCATGGAGGTGAAGTTGACCCTTGACTCAGCCGACAAGGACAAAGGCGGTGCCGACGGCGAGGCCGACAGCAGCGGGATCATGGTGCTGGCCCTGCTGGACAAAATCATCGGCGTGGTGGACCAGATCCAGCAGACACAGGACAGCCTGGAGAGCCGTCAGACGGACATGGAGCGGAGCGTGAGCAGCATCCACGGTGAGCTCACCAAGCTGGCCAAGAGCCACGCCGGCACCAGCAGCACCGTCAACAAGATGCTGGGCAAACTGCGCAAGGTCAACACCAATGTGAAGAGTGTGAGGGGCGAGCTGGACAAGCAGGCCGGCCAGATCAAGAAGCTGGAGAGCAATGAGAGTGAGCTGCTCCGCAGGAAGAACTTCAAAGTCATGATATACCAGGTAAGACATGGCACAGTGTGTGTGTGTGTGAGTGTAAGATGGATAGAAGTAATAGAAGTATAGATGGATAGAAGTACTTAATGGCAATCTATGTGTAAAAACAAAATGTTTTCACTATGACTATGTAAGCTCTGCGGTGCGAAAAGAGTGTGTGTGTGTGTGTGTGTGCGCGCGCATGTGTGTGTGTGTAGGCTACTGTATGTGTGCATGTTACTTGCATAGTGCTTGCTGAATATGTGATTTTTCCATGCCTGTGCCATACACAGATTCCACCTTAGGGCTGGGCATGGCATTCCTCATACAACTTTAGAAAGTCACATATCTGTGCCAAAGACGCACAAAACCTTCCACTAACCTCGTCAGAACGTTCGGAACAACCCTCCGAAGTCTCTCACTCCCAAGTGACTTTCAGATGTGTTATGTGTTCGCATTCTCTCCTTCCTGTTTCCTATGTAGACACCTGGGTATGAAAACCTGAATATTGCTGTAGGACATGTGATGAAACATAACAAATGAACAACTAGACCTAAGAGAAGAACAGCTACTGTAATAGCAATAGAGTGAAAAGTGTTTTTTGGCTTGGGGCAGTGGGGTGGAGAATGACTTGAGTTGTGCCTGTCTGTAGAGGAAGGTAGGTCATCATGGTTATGACAGGACCATAACTCTCTCCATTTTCTGCTAGCTATGTGAGGGTGGGGTCCTCCCCAAAAATAGATTTCTGCAGATATAATGCAACAAATCTGTGTCACCTAGGAGTTCATAGAAAATTATAGCCATCACCTGTAACAGTCGTACTTAATCTTAATTGTATTCTGATGTATACCAGATGAGTGTATCAGAGGTGGACACAAACAGGGTGTGTCACCCACACACATAGTTGCATGATTAGCCAAGAGCTGGATATAGACCCATGAGACATCAAGCATTACCCTATAAAAACACTCCCTCTCATCCCACTCACTGGCCTCCCCCAGACAATCACAGGCACACAAGCAGTAACACATGCTCTATAGGTGCACATACTGGATTTCCCTTGGTCCAACAGTGGTAAGAGCATCCTGGCCAGGGAGGAGCAGTTAAATGAAGTTGCATCTGTTTTATCTCAATTCATAAAGCTCTGTAACTCTGGACTGCTTGTGTATACGCAGAATACACTGGCAAGTATGCAAATATGCATGTGTTATTATTCACTGTCATAATTTATATGTTGGTAACAGTGCACCAAAGAATATCAGATGGCTCTTCAGTGGGTCAGGACTTAAAGTTTATAAATGGCCATATTCTGTAGGCATGTGATGAGAAAGAGAGAGAAAGAGTGTGTGTGTGTGTGTGTGTGTGTGTGTGTGTGTGTGTGTGTGTGTGTGAGTGTGAGTGAAAGAGACCCCTTCTTTTCTCTCCCTGGACCCTGTTCCCTTTTTGGAGTCTTTTTATAGTTCAGTGTGCTGTAATGTCTGCAATGCCTGGCTAATGGTGTTACCATGAAAGCGAGTGTAAGCAGAGCCCACTGAGGTTCACCTTGGCTGGGGAAAAGATTTTGACAGTTTCAAAGGTGGCCCGACCCATAGGAAACTCCACAGCTTAAAATAAGTGACACAACTGATACAGGTTATTGAAAAAAAAAGCAAGAGCAAAAAGCCTGGAAGGAAAGCGTGGTCAGTGTCCAATCAGAACTTTGCCCTGTGCGGTGGTGAGCTCATCCACCTGTTAGAGTCGTTTTCCACGGGCTCCCAGGGGCGGGCTCAGTCAAGAAAAACACCTGCTCATGCCAATGCGTCTCAGTTCTCCAGTGCAATGCCTGGAGCCTTTCTGCTCATCCACACACCAGTCCAGCCAGCCAGCAGAGCTGGGAACTGATGCACAGCTTAATTAGTGCACTCAAAAACGTCACCCACAGCAGGAGAACACAAGGATGAGGAATTATTTGGGAATGGCGGTGAGGTGCTGGAACTGAACCCTTGGTCAAGGTTTTTCCCTCCCCCCTCTTGCTGTTTCCTTTCTCTCCATCTCTGCTATGAGCTAAGGGGCAAAGATAGCCTCACTAATGGCCTGTGTGCTCCCCAAGCCATTCAGATCCTTTGGCATCAAGCAATCAAAACATACACTGTTGACTCAATGGAGTCTGAGTGTGTGTTGACAGTCACTCACTATGGTATTGGATTTGTTTGTATAAATAGATGGGAAGAGTTGCATCATCATTTTATTAAACTTAACAAACATCCTAACCAAATTCTTATGTGAAATGTGAGGAAACCTCTTAAATCCATTTTTCCATATAACAATGCTTTTAAAAATAGTTAACATGCAACTATTGGACCATGTGTTAAGATATAATACTAACTCTGACAACATGATATTCAGTTATTTGGAAAATGCATGTCCAACTTGCTCAACATTGTTTTGGACAAATGGGATCTCCTTGATCACAAAATACTGTAATGAAATGTTTTCTTTATGTTCTATTTCAAAAGCAGTACAATGTGTATGGTCAGTCTTAACTTGATTTCAAAAGAAGATAAGTGTCTGTTATAGGAACTATGCGGAAGGGTTCTTTGGGGTTTCATGACTGTGGAGGTTACCAAAACATTCATATTTGACATTAATTATTTGTAAATGCAATATGTCTATGAATCAAAATGTATCACATCGGCACTCCCCAGCAATCTCTCTGTTTTGATCTATTTAGCACCATGATGTCATTAGCACACACACTAATGGATAACAATAGACTCAAATTTCACCCCATGAGGAGTCAGAGAGGCACTGGCTGCACCTTCAGTTAACAACAATGTAGCACACATGATTAAAAGATGCATCCTGACTTTCAGATTTTTAACCAAACGTAAGTCTGTTTTGGATGTTACTGTGGTACAGAAATTACTATGTGTGTGTGTGTGTTTTGTTGCCTGCAGTTGTCTCATTTTCACATCGTCCTCAGGAATGTCTGCCCTGGCTGCAGGTTTCAGCACAAGCATTCAACAGAAATGCTATCAGATACACAGGGCCGCCATAAATCACACCAGTAAAACAGGAGCCCTGCTGCGTGCCACAGGCCACATGCGCACTGACGTCTGCAGGCCCCTGAGTGCCGGACTAAATTTGTGTGTGTGTGCGTGTGTGTGTGTGTGTGTGTGTGTGTGTGTGTGTGTGTGTCTGTGTGAGAGAGAGAGAGCGAGAGAGAGAGAGATGATATGAATGGATGTGCGAATATTACATATTTGGATTCAACCATGATTCTGGTGTGAGCCTTATGTGAGCTGTATCTGGTCTTCAGGTGTTGCTGTGACCTCTGCCCTTTACAGGGCCCTCTATCCCAGTGTAACCATACAGCATTGTCCTCTCATTCACAGGGTTGCCATGGAGCTATCAAGTGACGTGACTTGTTGTAGTTATTGTTATTGCTCCTGGTGATCACCTCATCTAGATTATCATTAAACAGGTCCATGTCATAACAGGTCATCTTTTCAGCAGTTGAATAGGATGATGAGTAAGGGCTACTGAACGACTCAGAGTGTGTATATCGGTTAATATTGCACAAGGTGATGATAAGGCCCCAACGCGGAACAGAGGAATCAGTACAATATTCACCGATGTACACACAACGTGGAGTTCATTATCCTGCTTATACCACTGTTGCCATGTCTGTGTTATGTAGTTTTGCTAACCAATTAACACGTTTCGATAGCTAACTCAGGCTTGTTGGCAGAACTATTATTTTCCGCCTCACTGACTCATTCAAAACTTACAGTAATAAACTGCTGTTACTAGTTCTAAATGGATGGTTGCTATGATCAAAAGTGGGTCGTTAGTTCGATCTGTTGTTGTCAAGCATAATACCCAAGCATTCTATCCTGTCTTGGCTTTTGTAGAATCACCGCTTCCCATACTCCTGTATTCAGTGTAACAGAGTTAACATGTTGCTCTGCTGCCAAAGTCGGTTAGGCTGCTAAATTGTAACTGTATGCTAATGTGACAGTGTATTTAGACTCCACAGCGAGTTGGGTAAATTGATATGCAAGTGTAATATGTCCAGAAAAGTGGAACTACTTCATAGGTGTGTGGTTATCTGAAAATAATACAAGTTCTAAATAGTGCATCACAATAGGAAATTTGATCAAGAAGTGGTATAATGTGATAGATAACAGTAGCCTGAACTGAAAAGTCAATATGATCAGTTCTTCCAGTGTTACAACTGAGACAATATTTTATGAAGTCACAAATATATAAGAAATAAACTCAGATATTTCAGATATCTCAGATATTTTCTCACCAATTTGTGACTTTTTAAAGTATTTTCTTGCAAATTTGTGACTTTTTTTCCCCCAAAAAGTATATATTTATGTACACTGCCCTAACACGCTGTCGTAGGTGTTGGCGGAGGAGCTGTACCATGGTGGCAGCATCAACATCCACACCTCTTATCAGACAGGCACTCCAGCAGACCCAGGATCAAATCTTATTTGAGGTCATTTCCCAAACCCAAATCCAATCTCCCTCTGTCACAGAGAGATTTCATGTTCACTCCTCAATGTCCTGTTTGGGCTCAAAAGAAATACAACTTTGTTAGAGGAGAATGAGGCCATCATAGTTCTGCCTGTGTTCTGTCATGGTGTCTACTGGTTTGCTGTTACTTCATCTCTCTTGCTCACCTCTGACTGAAGGTGTGTCTGTAAGATTATCATCTGCTGAACCAAACAATTCACTAAACATTAACATTCACAGCGGACGACTGTAAAGCTGCCAAATTAAGTTAACAGTAGACGTGATAATGGTCAATATGTAATATTGTGGGGTGCCCAGGGGGTCAGTCTTAAGGGTGCCCAGGGAAAGTGCTAGTGCTCATAGATGCCCGTTATGACAGCAACCTAATCCCCACCCCACCCCCCTACCCCCAGTCAATGCAGAGCCACATTGATCAACTGGTCTTTTGACCCTCCATCCGCTGCATGGTTCCACAGAGTGCAGTGAGCCATGCTGCTAGTCAGTATGCGCCCGGTGTGTGTGTCAGTGTGTGTGCATGTGCGTGTGTGTTGATGTTGGGCTCTATGTTCATGAGAGCTGGGGGAAATTCTATGTCCGCTCTATTGGTCTATGTGTGAACTTTGACCTCATTTTCTGTGACACTTTGTGGCCATACTTTCTGATTCTATTTATTGCAGTGTCTGAAAGGTGTCAAGTTCACACTGACTGCTTCTGGGTGGCCATAATTGTGTGCAAGTGTGTGTGTGTGTGTGTGTGTGTAAGAGTGAATGGGTTCTGTGCCTGAGTGGACATGCATATTGTAAATTGTGTGTAAGCACAATTAACATGGACAAAGTGTGTGTGTGTGTGTGTGTGTGTGTGTGTGTGTGTGTGTGTGTGAGCTTATGCTGGATATGTAAAGACATGCATGCATGTCTGTATGTACCAGCTGATTTTGAAGGACAGGTGTTAGCATTTCCGCTGTTGCCTGAGAATAGCCATGGCAGCATTCTGTCATATCTCAGCACAAGACAGACCCCCTGACAGTGATGCTTTATAATTACACATGAGTTGCAAAGGTTCGCACACGATACCTTGGCAACAGTCAGGCCATGGGCAAACTCACGCCATGCAGAATTATAATTCAAGGCAGAAAACAAGCAGATGTTTAGAGTGATGGATTTAATAGAGCTCAGTTTGTGTCCTTGATGTTGCATATGTAATTCCACATTTAAAGCACATTTTGTGGAATATTTTTAGCAATCAGTGAGGTGACGCTTGATTTCTCTTGGTGTTTTCTGTTGTGCATTTTGCATATTCTGCAGTACAGCCCACATCTTCAGGCCTTCAAGGATTCCTTTCCTCTTTTTTAGAGGTCATGATGGACATTACTGAATAGTAAAGTGTTATTGTGTCTAGAGTGACAGTTTGATTTAGATGAGTAGACACTGAAAGTAGGCCTTGAATAAGCTAGCAACTAATAGTAAGCCAGAACCCAACGGAATGTGTAGAACACTGAGGCTTTGAACATTTTTTTAATCTGTCAGGTGTAATTCATAGTTGCTCAAACTAACATGGTTCTCTAACTGATTAACTGATTTTCAAGAACTGCATAAAAAAACTGCAAAATGTTGGATTTCTCCTTCTTACAAGCTAGACAGTGAGTCTCAAAGCACAGACAGTCTTTCTGTAATCTTTAGTCCATATCTCCATCACTGGGGATAAAGGCTGCTAGTCACAGTTGGTGCTGAAGTGACTGTGACCATGCTGTGTTCATCCATCCATCGCTTAACCATCCCATTTTATATTAGAGTCTGTTTGCTCTGTTCTGACTGGAATTGAACCAGGTTTGGTCCAGTAAATTTATTTACCTTCATTAACAGTGTTTTTACCAGTGGTGTATATTATGCACTGTTATGATTTTGTCAGTTTTTGTACTCTCTAGAGCATACTCAGTGCTTTGCAGGGTGACAGACATGCTGTCACACCCACACCCACACCCACACTCAGACCTTTGCCAGTAAGTTGAGCCTCTCAGTTCCAGCATAGCCACCACACCCCACTCACCCACCCAGGCTTAGCCATCGCCCCTACCAAAAAAAACCCTCCCTTACCGACCCTGCCTCCTGCAAACCTCTCATCTCTCAGCAGCTTCTCTAACAACTTCCCCCATCCAATATGTAACTAAAAAGTGAAAAAGCTAACTATTTGAATTCTATAATAACAGTGAATTCATCAGTAAATTGATCAGCATCAAATTCTAAATGCTTTTCCTGTTTCCTGCTACCCTACAGCTATAGCGATCCAATCATGGCACTGAATCAAATCATTTGGAGCTGGGTTCTGGGCTACCTTGCTATCATATGGTCTTGATCTAGTGAGTTTCAGACTTATTGCCAGGTGAAGCTACTTGTCTTGAGTTAACATGTTGTTTTAAGAGGCTTTAACCTGAACTCTGTGTGTGTGTGTCAACAAATCCCTCTTGCAGTCACCCCCTCTCTGTCTCTTTTGACATTTCTGTCTCTGATTAAGCCTGCTTATTGGAAAGGGCCAAGGGAGGTGTTTCACAGGCTCAACATTTCACAGATGCGTGATGCTGTTTGAACAGATACAGATACATGCTGTGTGGTCCCCTCACAGATTGGCAGAGGTGGCTGGGTGTGTCCACAGCTATCAGCTGGTTCACCAGGTCCTTTTACACTTTTTACCATGGAGCCATGTTCAGATCCTGTGTTTATTTTGTGATTGTAATGATAGGCCCTATATTGTTCACATTATTCTTCGATTAAAGGTGAGTGATTAATTATTTGCCTTTAATGATATTGACTCTAGCCTCATTCTGGCAGCAAGTGTCTAATAAGAAACTCATGATAGTCTCATGATAATGTGATTCAGCAAGAATGGGTAATATAGACTTGCTGACATATGGGGTTTTTAAATCACATATTATTGTGTTGTTTTATTATGTCTGTAGAAATTTTTGCTCATTTATTCAAAACAATATTTTAGAGGTTTGGCAGGTTCACAGTCTCTCTTGTAATTCATCCCAAAGGTGTTTGATAGCATAGAGAAATCTGTGGTGTTGTCAGTGAACCAGTAGTTTTTCCACAGCAAGCTTTATTCATTTACATTTTAAAAGCATTCTTAACTAGCATTAACTGAAAGAGACACAATTTAAAAACTTGACGTTCTAATGTTTTCACAAATAGATTTATGGTGTTTAAGAACAAGGCTCTTCATGTATTACCGATAATTGGTGAATGACATTATCAGTGCACAGTCTTGTCTGAATGGAGCTCGAGCCAGTATTGTGCAGCAGTGGGTGTAATAAATTGGATCATAAAGTGGACGCTGAATAATAGATAAGGCCTAAAAGAACAATATGTGCACAACAATTACTAATGTAAAGCCTTCAGGTGGAGATGCCCCTTACCCCTGCAGCTCCACTGTTTTGGGAAGAAATTCCATGAATTCCATGATTCCCATGATTTCCATAATGCTAAATAAGAAGGCCTGGTTCACAGTCTATTTTCTACTTCTTCTACTTTTTCTATAATACAATGAAATCATCACCTTTACCGTAAACAAATCAGTGGAGATAAGACATGTAAATTCTGTTATTGACTCATTAGTATATTCATACTACTGTATTAATGGTTGCTCTCTTAATTCCTACCAGAAGAAAAGTAGAAGTACATGTGCACTGCCTTTGCAAATGCAGTGTGCAGTATGTAACAGTATATTTTGGTGTGTGTATATGCGAGCCACTGAGTTTGTCTTGGAAATAGCAGGGATCTTCTTTCTCCTGCATACTCCACTGGCACACAGACGGAGTATGGAGGTATTAATAGTAAGGCAAAATAGAATGTATGCACGCACACGCACACACACACACACACACACACACACACACACACACACACATGTACACGCTCACTAACACAAAATGAGAAAGAGATAAAGAGAATATTTGTAGTGCTTAGCCAGATGTGGCATATCTATAAACATAATGTCTCTGTATGCATCACTGTGCTTTATGGCATAAGATGGGTCTTCTTCTGGTGAAGCAGAAATACTTCCACCTCCAGAAACAGCAGCACTCTGAGCCAATCCACACAGAAAAGCAGGATCATTCAAAGCACTGATGCAGAGGATGCAGAGAAAAATTATGCTTGGAATGGGAGCAGTTGTTGATTTTCTTCCTGCTCAGAATGTTTGGTTCTTTGTGGCTGTGACAGTCTTGACAGGCCCTGCCAGATGTGTGTGTGTTTGTGAGAGCGGGGGGGTGGGGGGTGGGGGCGTGTCATAATGTTATGTAAAAGCCAAAGGTGAGTATTGGCACTGTGCCTCAGGGCATGTGTAGAGAGCACTTATGTGTCCCCATTCTTTGTCCCATTGTCCCCGAGAGCCCACTGTGAATAGTACACACCACCCTCCCAACTCATGAGAAGCTCTCACTTTCATTTGTGTTCCAGCTAGACTCGCAGCACACCATGCAGTTGTTGTAACTGAACCACAAATATGTGTCCAGCATCTACTGCCTGATGCAAACCTCCACTAGTATTCAATCTCTGTGTCCTCTTGTGGTCCAGACTGCATTAAATGCCTGATTACAGGAACAGTCTGTCATTTAAATTCTGGATTCAGATGTTGTGAGTGTGACTCAGGCCACTGTCAGAGGCATGTGGGAATGACAGTACCATAGATAGTCCTCGTTGACATGAACCAAATACTACATTTAGCGTGTATATTTTACATCCAGTTTGTAGTCAGCAACATGTCCACTCTGTTATCTACTAACATTACTGTTGCAGGGTGTGTTTGCTGCTTATTATCCCAGAGAAGGAGTGTGTGAGACTGACAGAAGGACTAAGCACAGCTGCCAATGGCCTGCATGGGACAGCTGCCGCGACGACTCACTCTGCTTGCATTTGCCTGTCATCAGAGAGGATCATGGGAGAAATAAAAAAAAATGGAAGGGGTGGGCTCTGATGCTTCAGCAGAGCCCCACAAGTTGAGGAGCTGATTAAAGTTCCTACTGTGATCTCTGGATCTCTCCACAGAGCACCTGGCACATTAACTCATATTAGCGTCCTGAGCCCTCCCAGCGAGCCCATTCTGCCTTTGATAACCACCGGATTTGTTTACAGTCAGTGTGATAACAGTTCTCCAAAAAATAGATACAGTTTAAATTCTCTAATAGGCTGAAGAAAAATGCTCTTCTTTTGAGAGTCACGTCTCAGCCTTTGCTCAGCAACTACTAGATGAAGCCATCAGGGTGGAAACCTTTGCATCCTCCACAGGAAACAGTTATGCTATCACATAGCCTCTCATTTCATTACGCAGAGAGACATACGGGCAACTGCATACACCCAAATTACCTCTCGAATGGCTGTTATTTGAGACGGAGAGAAATGCAGAGAGATGGATGTTAGATGGCCTCCTTCATGGACCTCTGAATGAAACGGAGGAGGTGTGAGGAAAAATATCCATCAGTCTAGTGTGTGGCTGTCATTCGAATCCCTCCTCCAAATTACACCAAAATGGAATACTCTATAGTTGCAGTATACTTGCAGGATACTTGCGACTTACGAATAATTATTTACATACATAGAGTGTATATAACGGAGCAGCCCCTTGTGTAGAACTACTATACATACAACATATCAAAGGTATAATGGAGCGGCCCCTGCGTTGCTGTGCATTCAAATTTTCTGTATGTCTTTTTGTCCTTTTGGCTTGTCAGCGCACTGTACTCTGCCTATTGGCTCTTGCTTTTCAATTGGCATGCCATAACATATATAATGTCAAAGAGAAAGTGAGGAGAGAGTGAAAGATTAGTCCTACTGTACTACTGGCTTGATTTGTTTTGTTTGACTGTGTAATATGTCTAGAAAGTCTAAACAAATACAAAGCTTCTTTCTTCAGAGCTTATTTACACAGATGATTCATTCCAGCAACATGCTGTGTTTTGTGTGTAACTTTCTGTGTAACTGCATTGGCAAACTTGTACTTCCTCATATGGGAACCTGTTTGATGGAGGGATATTTCCACTGGTGTGGCAGAGTTTTGTTGAATACATGCTGTGGTCAGTTAGTCCCTGTACACAAAACAGCTTGTGTTTGGGTGGAGTACCACACCCTCTCCACTTCTCTTCCCCTCTTCTCCTCTACTCTCCTCTCCTGTCCTCTTCACTCTCCTCCTCTCCTCTCTTCTCCTCTTCCTCTCCTCTCTCTTTGCCCTCCTCTCCTCTTCACTCCCCTCCCCTCCTCTCCTTTCCACTTCTCCTCTCCCCTCTTCCCCTCCCCTCCCCTCCTCTCTCATATTCCCCTTCCCTCCCCTCCTCTCCACTTCTCCTCCCCTCTTCTCCTCTACTCTCCTCTCCTCTTCACTCTCCTCTCTTCTCTTCTCCTCTTCCTCCCCTCCCTTCCTCTCCTTTCCGCTTCTCCTCTCCCCTCTTCCCCTCCCCTCCTCTCCACTCCCCTCTCCTCTCCTCCTCTCCTCTACTATGCCCTGGTACACCTCCTCAGAGGCCGTGTCAGTGTCTCCCTGTGTGTGGATGACCTCTTTCCCAGCGGCTCACGTGTCACAGTGTTGTGTGTCCATCACAGCCTGACAACATAACCTGCGTGATGCTGTTTTAATAGTTTCATAAAAATGCATAAAAACTAAGCCTTTGTTTCCAGTGTTGGTAGGAATGTCTAATGCTGGAATTTGGTATTCAATCTCCCATTATTGTGAACATGTGGGTAGATTGGATAGGATTATTATGATAAGTTTGGATTATGATTTTGGGCAGAACCATTTTAAAAGGAAAAAATATGAATGAATTCACTGTTTCGATAACTGAATTCTGAAAGTAGCAATAATATTAATCACACACACACACACACACATTCAGCTGTCCCATACCATACTGGTGATAGACCAAAGGTATCCTGCGGGGAAAGTCATAGGATCCTAAGGTGACAGAGGTACCTGTGTTGGCGGTTGCTGTGACGACTGCTGGGGATGTTTATGCGTTGGACTGGGGAAGGAGGTATTTAGAGATGGCTGGGGGTGGGGTCAGAATGCAGAGGTGGCCATCAGCCAGGGAACAAGTGGAGATAGCAAGGATAGCATCAAGTGAGAGGGAAAGGCAAGCCCAAAATAAACACACACACACACATACACACACACACACACACACACACACACACATATGATAGCAGCACCTTAACATTAGGTCCAGATTAGGAATGAGAGCTCATTTTATGAGGACCTCCCCTGCAGAGTGACAGACAGAGAGGGGGAGAGTGACAGAGACAGACAGATCAATTTTAGTGACATCATACTAGATTTAGTAGAAGCTGCACTAACCAACTTATTAGTTTTTTTTTTTGTTGTAGTGGTTCATACTTGTGGTGGTAATCCTATTAGTTAAATACATACAACTGTATTTCTCATTTCTAGGAGGGGATTTGTTTAGAGACAAGCAGGCCAGTGGAGGGCAGTATAAGCCAGTCTGATCAGTGCCTTAGTCAAACAACCATATAGCAGTAGTGGGGTCCTTAATAGAGCTATAGGATGGAGATTTAGCGCAACACAACAAGACAGTTAATTATCAATAAACTGATAGCTTGTCACACTAATTGACTGATTGACAAAATAAGTGATCAGTTGTTTATGAGTCCCCAAGGAGTATGTTAACATTAGACTGTAAATCACTTTCTGCTTATGTCTATGGGCTTTTGTGGACAAAGCTGTGTGTATGTGTGTGTGTGTGTGTGTGTGTGTGTGTGTGTGTGTGTGTGTGAGTATGACTAGGCCTCCCTTGCAAGCTGGTTGTATTTGTACTTCATCCTGAAAGAAATGTGTTAGCTAGTTTTGTTATGAGCACACGTGACCTCATGTTCTTACACTGCGTGTGTTTAGGTGTGTGGGTGTGTGTGCCTATGCGCACTTGCATGCTGTGGTGACTTCTGCTTCACAGAAACACACCACCTTAACAGATCTTGTGCAGGTCGAGCTGTGCTTATGTCTGACAACATCACTTTGGTAGGAAACAATGCTGAAATCATGCACCGCGTCAAGCAGTGTGTGTGCCACACAGAAGGTTTCTATCAACACACTGCAGTCAGCTGGCTCACTTATTCAGGTTCAAGAGTCAACAGTGTGAATAGATCTACAGAATATAAACTACATTTGACAACCAAATATCTCAAGGGCCAAACTGTTCACACAATTAAATTATTTCTTTAATTAATTATTTTACTATATTTAAACTAATTGGTCAGCCTATGTGTCTTCAGTACTGTTCACGTTCACAATCATGAGACATAAGCCTGCAGGTATAAATCTGATCACTAGAGGTGGCTCTCCACCAATGATCGTTGTTGCCACCCCCTAACCCCCCCCAACCACACATACACACACATACACATACACACACACACACACACATATTTCACTGTTTTTTTTTTTTGCTGAAAAGGTGTGATAACTCCTTTGTCTTGGTTTTAATTTCAATTTCTTTGTCTCATGACAATTTCAACCTAGGCCAACATTTCTTGACAGCAAAATGAATAAATGTTCTTTTCTAATTACTATAATTCATTGCCCACTCCTGTCTGGACAAATAATCAGTCCAACTTAACTGAACTGAAATGGGTGTTTCTGTGTGGAGGAAATTGATTTGGTTGGCAGGCGTGACTGTCCTCTTCATCTCATAAAGCCAGCAGAGGACACAGTAATTGAAAGAGAATGGAAACATAACATAGCATTCGTTAAGATAACTTCACTTTAGCAGAACCTGTGAAAACCTGTATGTGGAAAGGATGTAGCCACAGAAAGCTGCAATTATTTCAAATGATCAATTTATAGAATATTGAAATAGACATTCAGCTGTGAGGAGAGTCTTTTTGAATATTCCATCAAATTCCATCCAAAAAGTATTAATTAAGAAATATTTGTCAGTCATATATATATTTTTTATTTTTGTTCATTGCGAAGAACAATAGTTTTCAAATTATCTGTGGATGGAGGAATTGGAAAATTGGGAAAACTGGGAAAAAAGGGTGCGGTCTTCTTTTTTGAACAATGCTGCTTGGCAACCACATAACCAGTCCTGCAGTATGTTTGGCTGCTCATGATCACGGGAACAACAACAGGCCTACATATAATATCATCAATTTAACAGAAGTTGCATAAGCATATTTCAGCTGCTTTAACTGATTAAGTTTGCCTCACTGCATTGGACTTTGGTGGCAGAGTCCCCCTGAATTTTTTCCTTGGACACAGCAGGGGGAGTTTGGGGCAGAAGTGTTGAGAATGTGCCTATACATTATGTGACATACCACTTCTAATAACATACTACTGGTACATACTTACTGCTACTATTGATAAACAAGAATAGTCTGGTGTCAGTGACCTTTTTTAGCACATGTAAAATGAAACTGAAATGTCTTCCTTTTCAGAAGTTCAGGCCATGGGCTCTGAAATATGATTTGAGACTAAATAGTTGAAAACAAGAACTGGCAAAATCAAAACCAAGCATTTCTAAATCAAAGTCTCCCTGTCTTTCTCTCTCTATCTATTTTTCTCTCTCTATGTCTATAGGAAAAGCCACCTCCTGAGAAGAAGCCAGTGGCGAAAGCAGAGAAAGTGGCGGTGAAACAGCCAGTCGGGGAGGGAGGAGAGGAGGAGGTAGCTGATGGTGCAGGGGACGAGGAGGTGGAGATTGAGGAGATAATTGAGGAATCGCGTGCCGAGCGTATCAAGCGCAGTGGTCTGCAGCGCATGGAGAACATCAAGAAGGCCTTCAGCAAGGAGAACATGGAGAAGCAGAAGCAGAAGACCCGGGAGAATCTTGAGAAGACCCGGCAGCGGACGCGGGAGAACCTGGAGAAGACCCGGCAGCGAACCCGTGAGAACCTTGACAAGACCCGACAGAACCTGGAGCAGAAGATGGGCAAAATGGGAACCGAGCGCAAAGAGAAGCTGCGCATGTCCCGTGAGAAGCTGAAGAAGTCCCTTCACCTGGAGCGTAGTGGCGGAGGCAATGAGGGGGGTCACCCACGTCCCAAGCCTAAGGCCACCACCTACCGCGTGCCCCCCTTCACCTTCCACGTGAAGAAGATCCGTGAGGGCCGACTGGAGCTGGAGAAGGTTGAGGTGGAGCAGGAAGAGGCCAATCCTGTGGTCCTGAGAGGTGGCCTGGAAGAGGTGAGTGAAGAGGAGGCTCTTGAGGTTGAAGTGGAGGAAGGGGTGCTGGTGAGTTTGGACAGCCCAGAAATGGAGGCCGTGCTTGAGGTGGCAGATTCCTCAAAGTTGGTTTTGGTGGATACAGAGCTTCCAAACCAAAAAAAGGGGAAATAAGAAGATTATCAAGGTTCATACAGGGTTGCTAAGCTTGCAGAAGAAATAAAGCAATGAGTATGCATGTGTATGTTTCTGAGGTCTACAAAGGGAAGGAGACATTAAGAGAAACGATGGTTTGATGAAAAAATGGATGAACAAACAACTATTATGGGAGAGAAGGTTTGGAGGAGATGATGGACTGTTGCCAAAGATGATGTTGTTTGTCTTTTTTCCTTTAACTCTGTTGTTTGTTTTCACTTTTCTTTTGAATCAGAATCTGAACTGAAGCACAATGAACCAAGGTCACCATAGACACATGAGACTGGATGTTTGGGTGTTGAATTCAGATCTAACTTTTTACCCTTAGTTGATTAGCTACCTTTTTAAGGGATAGTCTTTGAGTGTCATTCTGAGAGTGGTTTGTCAATGGGGTGTGGATGACAACAGCACTGAGTGTGGAAGTCTATTGTGAGGTGAGAGGCGAGGGTAGGAGTTTCACAGTGTGTGTTACCGTAACACAGGAAGCTATCGAGAGGAATGAGACTGAAGGGGTTTCTCCAATCTGATTACGTAACTACAGATTTCTGATGCCAAATCAGGTTTCAATATTGGATACCAATAGTGGATGATCTTCTTCATTCTAGTCATGCTAATATTTATAAGCTAACTTTAAACTAATTTCCATCCTCTCGCCCACGTTGTGCTCTTCTACCCTTTTTCACTGTGATATATTCATATAACCTGTGTTGGAGATCCAAGGAAAAAGTTAGTTGGAGGTTTATTATCATGTTGTGTTGGTTCAAGCAGGCAGGATAGTGTTTTGATGTGAGTCAAAATAAGAATAAACTTGAAAAGAAGGGTTATGTGCTTGAGAATTGAAACTGTTTGTACAGTCGTGTAAAATTAAGGTGTTCAACCTACTGCAGAAAAAATGGAATAGATTCAGATAATCAGTTTATATCATCAGAGGATAGGCTAGGCTAGGCTAGAAGATGGTGGGGTACATATTATTTTGTTTTAGATGAGAGTCACCATCCATAATCATTTGTTTTTGACTGAGTGTGTACGTTTTATAATGTCAACACTGAACTTATAATTAAATGTAAAAAAATGTTTATAAAATGGAGATCGGTGCTGTAACAGATCATTAAATGACTACCAGTGTGTAAAGTCTTGTCATCTCTTCTCTTCTTGGCCTGAAATGTAATCATTATTCATTGGCAAGGCTTTGAGTCACTGGAACGTATCAGCTGTGGATCCGTGGAACTGTAGATACTGACTTTTGCACACATTACAGTGATTACATTAATTTGCTACCTGCTTACAACACATCTTAATGATAAAATTGGACAGTATAGATACAGTGTTGGGCAAGCTACTCAGAAAATGTAGTTAACTAAGCTAGCAGTTATTCCCTATCAGATGAAGCTTCACTACACTAAAGCGAACTGAAGACAAAATGTAGCAAGCCAAGTTACAAAAAAATGGTAGATGTAGTTTGCTACAAGCAAGACTACTTTATAATTGATAAAAAGGCCTGTAAATAAATTAAATTCTATCAGTGAGTAAAATTCTATTAGTGACCAAACTAACAGGTCTCTCCAATAGACATACAATAGTAACTAACTAATAGTATGTAATTGTACTTTTATATAGGTAAAAAGCTTTTAAAACAATAATTTCCACATTCCGTATCCAGGAGGTCAAATGGGAGAATACTATGTGCATGTCTGTGCTTCATTGGGTCCTGAAAAAAATGCCTAACTACCCTATGGTTATACAACATTTCTTATGATGCCTACAGCCTTTTGCACTATAGTTTTTCTAATGCATTCTAATATGATTTTACTTAAATTTACTGTAATGCGCACATGTAACAGACACAAAATTGACTTTTGAATAGGCCCACTTGTGGACATTTTTTTACATGATGGCACCTCTCATGCAACAAATGCATGACATTATTGCAAAGAACTGATCTTCCATGCATGGCCTAGATGTAAGTTTTGCTGCTGTGAGCTGATGCTCTGAAAATGCAGATTATGGGAAAGCTATCACACTACACGGCCAGAATAACTAAACTAATGAAAAGCTATCAGATTCAGAAAAAAGCTAAGCTACAGCCACGGTACTCAGAAATGTATTTAAACTAGTAGCTTCACTAGTGTATAGATAGATAATCTCCGGATTAAATGTATTTAAACAAGTAGCTTCATTAGTGTTTAGATAGATGATCTCCTGATTAAAGGCTAATCATCATCATTATGCAATCTTGCATGCGCTCACAAGGCAGTAAAACCATGACCAACTTTGCATTTATGTACAGCTCACCACTGGAAATTCCAGATTGTACTAAAATGTAAGGTGTACTGTTGAGTGAAAATGGAAGGTCTCATTGGCTCAGTGCGTGGGAGCAGTGGGGTGAAGTACGCTGCAGTAAAAGCCATCAGGAGGTAATAGGGGCATAAATATTGTGCCATGTGTCTGTCCACTCACTGATTACATGAGAAGTGCTGATATTAAATTCTATCAGCTGGGATGAAACTCAGCCATGGGCTAAGTTATTGATCATGTGAGCACAAACCAATGCCACTGCAGGAATAAATCACATGTTGCCTCCTAGAGGAGGGGTATGTTACAGGAGGAGGGATGGGGAAGGAAATGGGGGAAGGGAGACAGAGAGAGAAACACAGAGAGAGAGAGAGAAGGAATGAATGCAAAAGAACAGCACTGAGAGAAAGGGAGATGACAGAGAATCAGCACAGAGAGGAAGAGTGAAGGGGTGAAGGGGAACGATGCAAGGCACATCATAAACCAGGAGCCGTAAAGAAGTATGCAGAGGCATGCAGTGGGGATTGACTGGATTCCAATTTGCCCTCTGCAGGACCTCGATTAATTTTATCTGCAGACATACCCATCGAAACGCCTTCATTAAAAAGTAGTCATACATACAAAGTGTCTTGACAGAGGGGAACAGGGCATAAGGAAGGTAAATATTGATTGAAGGTGGGATTGCTTCAATATTGCACTTGGGTAGAAAGAAGAAGTAAACCCAGGCAGGACTAAGACAACACTATGGAGGAAATTCCTCAATTATGCTTAAGAAGACAATTTAGAAACAAGGAAAATGTACAGTGCAAGCACAGGATTGGGAAAATACATAGGATGATTCACTCTGGCTTGTTCATGACAGCGAAGGCTTCAGGTGCTGATGCTTAGCATCCCCTGTCCTGTTAGCTTTCCTGCTAATTACAGTTCAAAGCCAAAGGTGTCTCCCAAGGCTGCACACAGCCATTAAATGGAATGCTGAGCTTCGTCATTATTATAGAATGGCCTCAGACTATTACAATGTTCTGAAGGTCAAGGTCTCTCTCTCTCTCTCTACATTTTTTATTTACCAAAATAAACTAAAAAGTATCTGAAAATAGAACAAATAAAGAGTGTGAAAGAGTGTGTACTGTATACACAAAAGTGCTGTGTTTGGGTACACAGCAGCACGGAAGACTAGATATGGATGATGAACCAAACACAAATCCAGAAACGGGAAGAATTACATTTTTTTTTCTCAGGAGGAAAACATTGACCAAAAGACAGTAATCCATACAATTTGTATCTGTTGACAGGCTCCATCTGTCAATAAAATACTAATTCAAGTCCCCGCCTCTGTCCCAGCCCCCTCCCCCTTTTCACTCTCTCTTTCCCTCTGTCTTTTATATCCACATTCCAGTGCCATTTTGTCATCTTTCTTTGTCTGCTCTTGAAGTGTCCATGTCTCTACTACGTAACACTGTTAGTTGACCAGGACCAGCATCTAATTAAATAGAGTGCATTTCCTGGCATCAGAGGACAAGGGACTGGGTGGAAGGGGGGAAGGGGTGGGGGGTGTCTGAATATAAAAATGGATGGAGTAGGGGGTCAACATTTTCTTAGAGGGCTTTGAGACCTCACACACAAAGATTGAGCTAAGCACAAAACATTTTGCATAAAAACGTAACACAAATTCAGCCTTATTTGGAATCTCACTTAATGTTGTTGACTGGCTTCTATACACACTGCACTAGTCCCTAAGGGAATAGCTGCAGGAAAGACCGAAACCCAGCCAACGTAGAGCTGCAAGCTCAGTGACATTGATCCATCTAAATATACACCCCTTAGTGTCTGTGAGTGCTGCATAATGCACAGCTGAGCTTTAAAATAACTTGTCTTGCATTTGTACTAAAACAGATAAACATACTTTTCACTGTCTTTCTGTGTGTGTCCAGAGAGAGGAAACTTCCACCATAATTTCAAAGTAGTGACTCAAAAACTGATTTATGACATTGATCCCAATGGTTGCGTCTGTGGCACAGCTATGAAATTTATTGGATGGCCTTTAAGGTAATGCTAACACTCAGCAAAAGAGGGTTATCAAAAGTGCAAATTATACTCACAAACTAAAGTCTCAATCAAGTCCTGCTTAACATGGTGTATTGTAAAGTACCCTTTGAGGTACCCTTTAAGACATCATACAGCCAACATTCACAGAAGTGTTGCATGTATATTGTCCGACTACTCATTGCGCTAATGCATTAGTGCTGAGGAATGGGATGGGCTATTTAGATGCCAGTTCAGGCAAGAAAGTGGGGGAGGCTCTATGATTATGCATTCATCATTGTTCATCAAATCAAATACAATGTCAGAGTCAGTGTTTCTGAATGTGCATGTCTTTGCAGTGTATACAATCTATGGATAGTGTGTTGACGCTGGTTAGCCTGCCGTTGCAGTGACTGGTATGTAAACGATACCTATATGTGACAACAGTTGTAGAACTGAATAATCAAACATTCTGCTTAGAGGAATGAATAAATCTGTGATGAAAATGAAACTGACAAACACCTGCCGTCCACAGGGCAACGTTTTTCTGTTAAAACGGAGAAGTTTCTATGCGTTTTGGCCTTGCGTCCACACGGCGCTGGCGTTTTGGGTGACCTAAAACTAAGTTTTTTGAAAACGGGTTCCAGAGGGGAAAAATCTGAAAACGCAGTCGTTTCATTGCTGTGTGGACAAGCAAAACACAGCTTTTTGAAAACAATGACATCGCCAATCTGTCACCGTCACATGACCAGAAGAGCAGTGAAGACCCCGGCACACAACAAGCGGTAAAAACAACAATGGAGGACAACGGAGTGGTGTCTACGCGCATGCGCTCTCTGGTGTTGGTGTGTCCAGCGGCTCTGGCTATATCTGTTTACAGCGCCACATATAGATGTGGAATATGTATTACATCGTTTTCACACAGTGTTCCGTTGTCGTGAGGACGCAGATTTTTTTTTTTTTTTTTTTAAAACAGGAACGTTGTCGTGTGGACTGGGCCTGAGACTGACAGGAGGAAATTATTGGAGGTAGGCCTAATCAAAAGTATCCTCTCTCCATTTTTGTTGTCCTCGCAGAAAAAAACAGCTTCTGTTCCTGAACATTTTCAGGTGCTTAACATTTAACATCCCAAATGCAGACCTATCTACGTCTATCAAGATATCAAGGAAATGTCATGATCTAATTCTTTAGGAGATCCCCAATGTCATGACCTACAAACTGAACTTTCTTGTTTGCTCTCTCAGCAATGTGGTAAAGAAGTGTGCCATGTGTTAAAGCAGTGTTTTCAAGGACCTGCGTAACACAGCTATATATGACAATTATGTTCACTTTTTAAATGTGTTCTGATATTAGGCTTAGGTAGGCTACCATGATTTTAGTCATGTTTTGTTTTTAATCAAACTCTTAAAAATAAACCTATGCTATGCAATATAAATAAGAATAGTCTATGTCTAAAATAAATATAGTCTACAATCTACCATACAGCAGCAGGTATTCTAGCAATACAAATTGTCTTTCCGTGGGGTGAGGGGGATGTAAAAGGATTAGGGCATGTCAATATCGTCTGCTATCACGGTATTACAGTCGTGATGACGTAGACTCTGCCAGTAATTCAGATGACTTCGAGTACGACTGTTCCGTGAATTTACACACCCTCCCGCCGCTACACGGCCGCGTCCTATTGGTTTCTTTTGGTTTACAGAGGGAGGTTGACTGAACGGAACAGCCACATAGGGGTAGGGAGAAAACATGGGCGCTGACAACCATGCTTGTCTTCAAGACCCGCCCCTTGGTGCTAGCACAATTTAATAATTGGAAGAGATTTTGTTATCCTTTCCTAGTGCATGGAGGAAATGTCAGTCAAGTGTACCGTGGCTGGAGATACGACACTTGCACTGGGAGTTAAAGACTAACGTTACGTCGTTACTGAAAAAGTATTCATGAGGTGGGGATAGACTTGGCAGGAAAGGCTTGTACAACAGTTCACTCGGCATTGTTTTGTCTGACTGTCTGAAAACACGACGTGTTTGTTCTTTGAGTGGTTGTGGTGTCCTGCTTTCGACAAAACAGGCTACTTGCGTCAGAAAAGAGACCAGGGAAAGGTAAGCTTGAAGTTGCTGCTACCATGTCGCTAGTGAGTGTGTACGACTTCTGGAATTCATCAAATTTCACTAATTGAACTGTTTGGATCGTCCCAAGTCTTACACTTTTTGATGTGTTGTCCAGGGCTTATTTTAACCGTGTAACTATGTCGCGAAGTTGTCGATGATTTTATGGAAGTCTGGCAACTTTGTAACCCTAACGTTACTTCTCTCGCTGATGGCTGTTGGGCAGGGTCGGGGGGTCTTGACTGCAACAAAAGGGTCCATTTATTTATAGTGTAGCTGGAGATGAGTAGTTTCTATATTAAATGAAGACATGTCTTTGCCACCGTAGTGTCGAACAGCAAAATTTCAGATGGATTTCCCCATAGCCAAAACGTGACAGGGCTTACAGCAACACTAACCAAATTAACGCTAATTTACGTGATGTCAGTCATAGCAGCCGCATAGAAATGTTGACGAGGATGTAACGTTAGGCATAGTTAAACTTATTACAGCATACTCCACAGTAATAGCCGAACTGTTCTGTTATCTTCTTCTAAAATAAACCCTTGTTTGTGTTGGACCATGATGCATCAGGGATGCTTACCACTAATGAAAAACTAAAAGGACAACCCATTCTCACAGACCTGCGCTGTCGCCACTCTTGTTTCGGACAGCATGTGTTGTAGGCTATCCCCGTGCTTCCCATTTTTGCGAAGCTAGTAAGCTGCATTTGGTTAAAACGGAGTTTCATCGTGTGGTTCTTCCATTCTCATCAAACGGGGACGTCCCCATCGCTGTTGACTCTTGTTACGTCATCGCTTCCAATGTTGGGACACGGGAGGGAGCCCTCAGGGTGTTTATCCAGGCTTGTGCCACTAACTTAGCTTTATTTTTGTAAATGACAGATATTGCATAATCTCAGTTTGTCATGTAGACAACACACAGAACACTATAATCACTGCTTCTCCCTTGACCATACAAAATCATATGATTGGGTCTAGAGTGTTTGGAACAATAGAACTTAGTCTTTCTCCAGTTCTTAGCAAGACGCCTGTTTCCCAGCATTGATTGGCCAACCAGCCAAGTATTGCACTAGGACTTGTGCCATAGTGTTAATTGGTGCCTCCACATAGCAGTGCAGTCTCTGGTTTGAGGCCCGTTCTAGACTATGTGGTGAGGACAGACCTCCCCAGAGAACAGCAGCCTGTCTGTCTGTCACTGTTCACTTGGCCCAGCCCTGAGATTATTGAAATGAAAAGACACCATCATAAAAAGTGATGGAAGTTGGGTTTGACCTTTGAGATGCAAAGCATGAGTACGTTCACTCTCAACATTTGTAATGATTAGCTAGCTTCATAAATTTTGATATTCCTCGTATCTGATTTGGACTTTAGAGTCCAGTGTATGTAATCAAGTCAGGTCATGGCACACTGTCTGTGATATACACTTCCTTTTAAGAGGGAGAGAGGCAAAGGGTCAAATGTTTTTTTTGTTTTGTTTTTTGACAGGCATAGCCAGTAGCTCTGTCCCACCTAATGAATTTATAAACAGTTGGCTGAATTTGCAGATACCTGCCTTTCACTAAACATAACTCATTCTCGTAATGCAATTGGGATACCTATTTTATCAAGATCTGTTTATTCATACGTTGAATACCTCCACTGAAGCAAGTTCAAGGGAACAGGAAATAAATTGCGGGTTTACGGGAAAGGAGACACACCTACTTGGCCTTTGTGACCTGACAGCGTATTTATCTAATGTGGAGCACCTGTCTACACATGTTTGTCTTGGACATGCTGTTGGTTGCAGTAGTCTACTAGGCTATCTTACAGAGGATGGTCCAGTAACATCATCTCTGTCTTAATGGTGTATTTATTTTTTGAAAGACATTATGAATTTTCGTGTAATGTTACTTGCTTACTTGAAGTTAAAATGGCTAACAAGCTAAAATGACCATAAGTTGACTTCTGACCTGACTTTGCTGTTGCAAGTTAATTTCTGTGGACTCTCTCCTAGGAGTACTGCCATGGATGGTGTACAAGCATCAACTATGGCGGAGTTGTTAAAAGAATAATGTGCTATTGAAGCCCAGCCAGAGGAGAAACAATAAGTTTTTCAATACAAAAGAGGAAATACTAGTAGAATGTTTTTGCAGGACATAGTTTTCATGTATGCAGAAATCCTAAACAAAGCATGATGTTTCATGTATTGTACTCCTTGTAGAACTTGTCATTGATCTTATGACATAAACAAACTAAGACAACGAACCAGACATGACATGCCAGGTGTTATTCTTCAGAGGTTTTGTGAAGATCCTTACCATAATCTATTAAGGTGTGTAAGGGTTGCAAAACACTAGTGAACTTGACTTTGTAGTTTGGCCCCACATATTTTTGTGTGGTTGTATACTGTATGTTGGGCCCAGTAGTTGCATGAAGACTTAAAGGGGAAATCTGGTGTGAATCAATCCAGATCCCTGTTGTTCCATTATATGTCCAATTCCTATAGGCCTAAAGCTTTTTGTTCCCACTGTAACTCCATAATCCTTATACACATACACACACACACACACACACACACACACACACACACACACACACACACACGTAATCTCATCTCCTAACACCACAGAACACTATAATCACTGCTTCTCCCTTGACCATACAAAATCATATGATTGCATCTAGAGTGTTTGGAACAATAGAACTTAGTCTTTCTCCAGTTCTTAGCAAGACGCCTGTTTCCCAGCATTGATTGGCCAACCAGTCAAGTATTGCACTAGGACTTGTGCCATAGTGTTAATTGGTGCCTCCACATAGCAGTGCAGTCTCTGGTTTGAGGCCCGTTCTAGACTATGTGGTGAGGACAGACCTCCCCAGAGAACAGCAGCCTGTCTGTCTGTCACTGTTCACTTGGCCCAGCCCTGAGATTATTGAAATGAAAAGACACCATCATAAAAAGTGATGGAAGTTGGGTTTGACCTTTGAGATGCAAAGCATGAGTACGTTCACTCTCAACACTTGTAATGATTAGCTAGCTTCATAAATTTTGATATTCCTCGTATCTGATTTGGACTTTAGAGTCCAGTGTATGTAATCAAGTCAGGTCATGGCACATTGTCTGTGATATACACTTCCTTTTAAGAGGGAGGGAGGCAAAGGGTCAATTTTTTTTTTTTTTTTTTGGGGACAGACACAGCCAGTAGCTCTGTCCCACCCCACTCTCTGAGCCCCCATCCCTTGTGTGTTGGGGCTGCTATTGTCTCAGATGCCAGTGATGTTTATGGATTCCCTGGTTTTTAGTCTCCCCACAGCATCAGGTTACAGGATTATTGACAGGTGATATTGGTGAATCTCAGCTTGCTAAAAAGCAGGAAGAGGAAGTCTAGAACACCGAGTGCGATTTACGTGATTAAACAGCTGTGAGGATGACTCAGGGCCACACAGGGAAGCAAAGTCAGTAGGGTTATTCTCAACTGATAACAGATTCCAAGAAAAAAAGTGTCTCTCTTCATTGTCAACTCTGGTTGTCAAACAAGTGAGCATGACAAACTTGATAAGTGGCCCAGGAAAACTGGGTCATTTCATATTGCTTATGTGCGTGTTTGTGTCTGTGGTTTAGGGTTTGGCATGACAGGGTCATTGATTTCTTTGGAACACATTTGGAACAGCTTAACCATCGTGTACACTTTCAGACCCACCATTTTAACACACAATACCTAACTCCTAACTAAAAAACCTTCTCACCTCAGCCTCCACCATCACAACATGCCCTGCTTTTGCGGTCACTTAAATTCTCTGAATTCTCAACCAGTCCTTTCCCTGGAGGAGGCAACCCTGTGTGAGAAACTTCTGCAAGCGGATGCACCAAGGCACAACAAAGACCATAAATAACCCATAGAGCAGTTGACCCAGCAACCATTTGCAAAGTCCTGATTTTAAGTGGGTATCAACAGAAGGCTTAATGGACATGGCATCCTGTCAAGGCTGCTCATCCTGAAACACTGGGTTTCTGTGGAAACTGAGTAGGGTGGTCAGATGTCGGTTGGCTCTTGTGAACATAATGTCCTCCGGGGATAAATGATCATGAAGCTCTCCTTTTGTTGTTTATGGTTTTAGACCTGTGCTTTGGTGCTGCAGGAGCTTGATTTGGATGCGAAGTCAGGAGGGTGGGGGTTGAGGGGGGTGTTTAGTTTCAGCCTGAAATGAGGTCTGAGATGTTTGTGGTTATATAACGACTCCTGTGCTTTCATCTGGAGGAAGAGGAAGTCCAAGTGAAACCCTCACCGCTGTTACAGAGAAAGAAAAAAATGGCTTGCTTAATGTCTATCTAAGTCAGCATTTAATCTCTAACTGTTCATAGAAGTTGACAGATATATAATGATTGTTGTTAGCCTTGTTAACCCAGACCCACATCAGTCAAGATTGAGGTGGTCTAGCAATGAGTAAATGAGCTCCCATTTGATGGGGCATGGCCAGCACAGGTTTAATTAAAGGATTAAACTCTTACCAAAACTCTTTGTAAGTGTAGGAAATAACATTTTCTATGTAAACATTTTAAATAGCAGTGTACTGCAATTTAAAACTAAATATATTAGTAAGTTTAGAAGTTTAACTGTAGGCAGTAATGCCTTCAAAAAGGGTAACCCTTTCTATGAACCCAGTACTGATGAAGCATCATAAACATATTCATAAAAGGTTATGATGCACTTCATAAAGGCTTATAATTAATGGTATTTGTATTCATAACTGTGTATAGATTCTATTGACTACTCATAAAGAATTATAATGTTATAACATAAGCCTTTACAACATGAAGTGTCATAAAGTATTGTAAAACTTTTTTGGCCTTTTAAAGCACTAGTAGCACCACTTATTGTCTATAATGGTGACATTATGTGATCATCTCACTTAACTTAGAGTTTACACTCAGCGTTTGTTACTTTTCATTATTTGGAGTGAGCAGTTGGGCATATAAAGCACAGTTAACAAATTTAAGCTTTATGATGCTATGAAACACTTAGTTGTAAAGGCATATAAGATAACATTATAATGCCTTAAGTACAACCATTAGAATGCTTAAACAATTAGGAACACTCATGTCCTTCAATATAAGGCTTTATGAATGCATTATAACCCTTAATGAATGTGTTTATGATGCTTTGTGAATACTGGCTTCATGGAAAGTGTTACCAAAATAAGCCATGAGAGGCAGCACTCCAGCAGTGTTCACTCGTAGAGATGTCTGACTACCTTTGGAGTTTCTCATTTCCTGCTGGCTCCCAGTGTAACAACACCAACCTGAGCTTGGCCATCTCCAATTAGCCAGACTGTGCTGATATAGTAAACTCTCTGTGAGAGGGAAAAACAGCCACTTCCACCTCTGGTTTTGTGCGTGTGCGTGTGTGAGAGAGAGAGAGGAGGTGTGAGACTTTCACATTCAAAAGTTGTATAAATTGTGGCATTGACTCCTCCCTGATAGCAATTATGAACCTGCTCAGCAGACAGCACTTTTTTATAGTTAGATGTGTATGGTAGAGTAGGTTAGTGCATCTCTCTATTCAACACATACAGTGTGCACCCTACTGTTTGTGTTTGTCTGGCAATGTAAACGGGTAGTGTATGGGGCTTTACTGTGGGAGTCCCACGTTAGGGGAGGGGAGAGGCGCTCAGAGAAGACCTGGTCTTCAGGGGGCCTTTGCTCCAGTGACGGCACTGATGTGTGCAGGAAGTGAGAGGCTGCAGAAGACGTCCCCTCTCAGCCACAGCACACACAGAGAGGGCTGTCGCCAGAGCCTGGGGCTGGGATGACACTTGGTCAACCACCAGAATGGGTGTTGCGTCTGTCTGATTCACCATTTCCCGGAAAAAGGCCAGCACTGTGACAAAAAACTGATGCTTATCGCTGCCTGCCACAGGCTATACAGTATAAATAATGTATGCTGAAAGCTGCAGCACCGCCTTGTCATTGGCATTCACTCTTGCTCTTGGTCTGTTTCACTCTTGCTCTTGGTCTTGTTCTCACACTGTCTCTCTTTCTCCCTCCTCACTTTGTCTCTCTCTCTCTACCCTATCCCTCTTTCTTCCCCATCTCTCTATCCACGCTCAGGACTAGGTCGCCATGGCCCAGTGGAATCAGTTGCAGCAGCTGGAGACGCGCTATCTGGAGCAGCTGTATCACCTGTACAGTGACAGCTTTCCCATGGAGCTGCGCCAGTTCCTCGCCCCCTGGATTGAGAGCCAGGACTGGTGGGTACCACACACCCACCACTGCCTCCGCACTCAGACACTATGAGCAGAAGTCAGGCATCCCTTCTGCAGTATATGAGCAGTGCAATGTAGTGTACAATTTTGATGTTTGATGTTTTCTCATCTTTGTCTTAGAAAGGATGTTGACGAGCAAATTATGCCACCTCTCTCACTAATGAAATGAACACTTAACACCTGTTTGTAGTTTTACGTAAGCTACCATTAGGTAGTGTATCAGAGGTGCAGAGATATAGGATTAACTCCAGATGAGGTGTCATAGACAGCAAAAGGTAATGAAATGTTACATGTATCATGCTCAGAAGTATAAATAGCATGGGGGATTGCTTAAATAAGGTGTTTTTGAAACTCAAAGTTGTCCTTTTAGCCTCCAAGACTGTGTGCTGGCAGAGGTAGCCCTAGTGTGATTAAGCAGTTTTAGTCTTTGCACTGGTCATGTGTGAGAAGCAGCTGATGGGCCCTGATGTACTTTAATAGCCTCTGCTAGAAGGGAGAACTGTTGAAACCACATCACTTGCAGGCCCTGTTTCACTGAAATGCCTCTTAATGAATACTAAGCTCTGCTGGGCCTCACACACACACACAAAACACTCATTTCCTCTCTGTCTCTGTCTCTCTCTCTCTCTCTGTCTCTCTCTCTCTCTCTCTCTCTCTCTCTCTCTCTCTCTCTCTCTCTCTCTCTCGCTCGCTCGCTCGCTCGCTCGCTCGCTCGCTCGCACACACACACACACACACACACACACACACCACACACACACACACACACACACAGTCACGCATGTATTGTAAGATTCACCTGCATGGCTTGAATAGAAGTGGGTGGGTGCGGAGGTTTTACTAATAGGGATTTCCCTGGCTCTCTGTCTTCTCATTGAGCATCTCCTAAGATGAAGGCTGCTTCAGCATCGACTCAAAAGCGATAGGGCCTCTATACTGCCTCGACATTGTCGTCAACCTTTTTTAGTTCTGTATTTTGTGCCTGCAACTTGCAGTGTGCTAGTTGCAGTGGCATTCACAGTAGATTGCCATGTTAAAATATTAATGCAAATTATTTGGCATTTTCTTGCTTAGGTTTAGGAAGTAATAGATATAGTATTTTCCAACAGCTTTGTATTGTAATTAAGGCAGTGAAGCCAATGAAGCCTGCCCATAAAGTACAGATTTATTTTAGATAGATAGATAGATAGATAGATAGATAGATAGATAGATTGATTGACTTTATTATTTGGTGATATATGTCATTGCAGCAGTAGCACAATAAAGAAACAGACAGAAAAATTCAGCCAAGCTCACAGTTATGGATATGACAGATCATTAATCCCAGCTATAAGTGATCTTAGTGATCAGTATACAATTGGATAATTCCAGCTATGTGTATTATCCAGATAGCTATCGAAGTTAGCATGCACGTCAACTAGCTTAGGAAATGCTTTCCTCATAATAACATGTTCTACCATGTGTGGCCGCTTTATTAAATACAGTGTGAGTGAATGCAAAGCTGTGTTCAAGGTGACTTTAACCCCACAATATTCCATGAACTACACACAGCTCTTTGTTGCACAGTAGCTGCTGAAGCAAACTGGCTATCAGCAGACAGGGTCAGTGGGCCGCCGAGCACAGTTCTTGGAGCATTGTAGTATTGCAGCACACATGAGCTGAACATCAGACAGCAGCACAGGGCTTGGAGGGGGTGTACAAGGCGACACTGAGGCTCTCTGTGATGAGGGTGTTGATTTGACACAAACCCATAAACTGGGCACTGAGACATTATATTTTCAGTTAAGTGTAATGTGCATCCAGGCAACAGATTTAGACATATTTAGCTCCATAATGACATGTTTGGATGTAGGCATTTACCGCAATTATTGTGGTTTAAAATTTTACTGGTTTTCATGTAGTCTCTTGATATAGCAACCAATGAACTTGAATCCAAAAGAAACGGAAATAGACTGAAGCTGGTAGCTGATAGGCCTAGTCATGACCAAGGGCACAGCCAAGGCTGCAGATTACAGGCGTTTCACAAATATACTGCAAGTCTCTCTGTATGAACCTTAGGTCAGTATTTTATTCAAACTATGCAAAAAACTGAACTATGTTTTGATCGCACCCATGTAGTAATAGCCTTTAACTACATCTGAACAGTTTAACCACATTACTTATTGAATTCAAATCTCTAGATCGTGATTTGATGAAATAGTGGAAAGAATAAAAGAAATGCATTCTCATGCATAGCCCACCCACCATGTGTTAACCTCAGAGATGAGTACATTTAACCAAATCAACGTTTGAACTGATTATTAGGCCTACGGTAAGCTATGTCCAACTAAACTACAGTAAACATGTGGTGAGATGAGTATAAAACTCCTGTGGCTCTGCCCTATGTTATCCAGTGGCCCAGCAGTGCTAGTGTGTGCCAAACTCCCCCCTATGTGCTACAGCTAGATAAGGCATCCAGTATGCACTTCACCAGAGGATGAGTAAGCACACGTGTGTGACACCCGACAAACACCACATACTGGATCAGAATTGCACTTAGAGTGGGTAAGACACATTATGCAGCACACTGACCTGAGACCAGTCTTGTGTCGGTTTCATGTTATTGGCACTAGTGGTTGCTTGCATGTATGCGGTCCATCCCACTTCTCCAGCGGCTCCTCTCTATCCGTGTATGCTGGGCTGAGCAGGGTTCTGTCTATGGAGCATTATGATGGTGCAGCAGGCAGTGTAGCCGCTCAGAACATGGCCAGCCCTGGTCTGATTCCTGTCCATCACACACATCTGTGATGTGCTGTGGGTAACAGCGTCTGCTAAATACCTGGCCTGCACCCTTACCGTTGTCTGTGTGTTCTCCTTGCATCCTCTGCAGGGCGTATGCCGCCAACAAGGAGTCCCATGCCACGCTGGTCTTCCACAACCTCCTTGGGGAGATTGACCAGCAGTACAGCCGCTTCCTGCAGGAGAACAACGTGCTGTACCAGCACAACCTGAGGCGCATCAAGCAGCACCTGCAGAGCAAGTACTTGGAGAAGCCCATGGAGATTGCTCGCATAGTGGCCCGTTGCCTTTGGGAGGAGCAGAGGCTGCTGCAGACTGCCACCACTGCACAGCAGGTCTGACACACACGCGCGTGCACACGCACACACGCACACAAGCAGGCCTACAGCCAAAGACGTGACTGTGTTTGGATTCTCACAGAGCGAGTAGATCCGTCCTCTCATATTCAAATGAATGCTGTTCTAAGGCACACACACACACACACACACACACACCATCCATCCATACACATGCATACATATTCAAAAATCCAGGCAGACTTAGTCATTATAATGGCTAGGTACAAAGTAAACAAGCAGTATTTTAAATTATAAATGTTAACATTTAGGTTTTTGTCTAAGGCTCTGACTGTAACGTCACATGACCCTTGAGCTTTCCCGACTGTGTCTGTCCACAGGACGGCCAGGCAGCCCACCCCTCTGGTACCGTGGTGACAGAGAAGCAGCAGATTCTGGAGCATAACCTGCAGGACATCAGGAAGAGAGTGCAGGTGCATTGCCATAGTAACCAGACAGCAAAGTCTAGAGTGCTATCCTTGGCATCTAGGCATAGAAGTGTCTGTGTCTGTGTCTGTGTCTGTGTCTGTGTCTGTGTCTGTGTCTGTGTCTGTGTGTGTGTATATGAGTGACACTAGTCTTAGTCACTTCCCTGTCTCTCTATCTTGGTTAGCACAGTGCTACCTTATCCTGGAGTGATGGGAACAGAATCAGAGGAAACTCCCCCTGTGCAACTCTTTACTTCACTCCACTACAACTCTCCACTTTTCTTGTTTCTGTTACTTATATTGATGTTAAACATTCAGCACAAAACACTCCAGTGGAAATCAGGAAGTTAATGAAATTACTACCAGTTACAGTGAAAGGAAAATCGGTAACACTTTCTATGAACCCAGTATTCATAAAGCATTATAAACACATTCATAAAGGGTTATGCGTTCATAAAGCCTTATAACTAATGGCATTATTGTTCATAACTGTTTAAACATTCTAATGACTGGACACATAAGATATTAAAATGTTATCATATAAGTGTCAAGGCATTATACAGCTTCAGTTTGTTAGCCATCCTTTTATATGTCTGATTCCTCATGCCAAATAATGAAGAGTTACAAGTGCTCAATGCTTACTCTAAGTTTAGTGAGAGAAACAGATGTCAATAAAGCATCATTACAGACAATATTCTTTAGTATCAAAAGGCCAAAGAAGTTTATAATGCTTGTGACAGTTCAGGTTATAAAGGCTTGTATGATAACATTATAATGCGTTATGAGTGCAGCTATGATAATGTAATGTGTATGAAACAGTTATGAATACTAATGGCATTAGTTATAAAGTGTTATGAAAGCATTATGACCCTTTATAAATGCATTTATAATGCTTTATGAGTATTGGGCTCATTGAAAGTCTCCACCAACATACTAGCTAATCATACATTCAAGGGCAAAACCAAAACAACAGCAAAAGAGCAACACTGCTGCTCATTTGGTCTCTTATCTCCAAACATCATCTTATCTAAAGGCCATATTTAGCCCAGTGTTTGAAACACACATCCAGTTGTAGTGGTGTAAAATGGAGAATGTATTTGATGTTGTTAAGGGGATATTCTGGAGCATTTCAACCCATAGTCGGGTGGTTTGAGGTCACCAAGTGCTGTTGAGAAAAGGGAAAAGAATGATTACATTTGCTCCAATGTACCTTTAGTTGCCATTGCTGTTCAGTCTAACTCCACAGGGCAAAGAAATTCACTTTCAATTTCTTCTTCCTTATTCCATAAGGTTATCAAAGAGTTGGGTAACTTCTGCTTTTTATGCACTTGATGATCTCCAAATCTGAGCTGATATTTTGTCCTGCCATTTTATCAGCCCTCTTATCTGCCATCTGTTGTTGAAACGTTCACACAGGCATGGGGAAGGTCAAAGCATAGTCAAAGTCATCAGATTTACACCCAATAAACAAGGGTAACAAGGGATCCATGTTGGTAAAGGAATGTGGAACATAAAACTGCTACAGTGAAGTTTCATCTCTACTTTTCAGATATTATACTATTTCATTTAGAATGAATCACCAGTGATTGTCCTTTCTCTGCAGGGTACATAGTGTACATCACATATGGATAGTTTGATGTGTGGATGTTTCAGTGTGTTTGTGTGTTTGTATGCCTTGTGATGTCTTATGTCCAAAGAGCCCTGACTGCAGTGTCTGGGCTCTTTTATTGGTTGGAGTGGGCGCTATTGGTTGGTTAGTTAGTTGGGGAGTGTGTTTACTGATGGTGTCAGCGGGGATCATGGTGCTATTGTTCCTCTTCTGTCTCAAGGACATGGAGCAAAAGATGAAGATGCTGGAGAATCTGCAAGATGATTTTGATTTCAATTACAAGACATTAAAGAGTGCTGGAGGTAAGGAAGGCAGCAGTAAGCAGCAGTATTAATTCCCACACCACATAACCTCTACTGCTTTCCAGTGCTTAGATTTTGTCTGTGTGTATGTGCGTGTGTGTGCATGCGTGTGTGCGCTTGCATGCAGAGCTGTCCCAGGACTTGAATGGAAACAGCCAGGCAGCTGCCACCAGACAGAAGATGGCCCAGCTGGAGCAAATGCTCAGTGCCCTGGACCAGCTCAGGAGGGTAGGCCACCAGACCAGCCCCTCACCCTCACATCTCTCTCTCTTCCCCCCCCCTTATTATTTCTGTCTGGTTTTGTTTCCTCTCTCTCTACTAAATAAAGGAAGAGCTGCTTCTAGCCAAAGGCGCTGTGAGGGAGCCTCTTAGTGTTGACATGTTCAGTCTCCAGTCTACATCTATGGCTTCCTCTGCTTTTTTCATCTTCTCAACCTGTCTCTCTCCTCACGAGCATCTACCATCCATCCCACAGCAAATCGTGACTGAGATGGCTGGACTGCTGTCAGCGATGGACTTTGTGCAGAAGAACCTGACTGATGAGGAGCTGGCTGACTGGAAGAGGAGGCAGCAGATCGCCTGCATCGGGGGGCCACCCAACATCTGCCTGGACCGCCTGGAGACATGGTACATATGGACACACCACACACACACACACACACACACTACTCTCTCTGATGGCTCTGAGACAGGCTGCATGTCTCTATGAGTGTCACATCACATGTCTCTATGGAGCGATTTTAGAAGTGGCCTTGATCCACTCAGTCTTGCACAGACATGAGCACACACACACACACACACACACACACACACACACACACACACACAAAATTGGCTATACCTCTCCTATCTAATACATTAAACATATGTTTGTTTGAGGTGTGCATATTTATCTGACCTATTTATCTGACCTATATGAAACTATATCACTGTGTGTGTGTGTGTGTGTGTGTGTGTGTGTGTGTGTTTGTGTAGGAATATATAAAGATATTTTCATCCATATGATCTTGAGTATATGTGTTGCAAATGTCCCCTCGACTGTGTGTGTGTGTGTGTGTGTGTGTGTGTGTGTGTGTGTGTGCGCGCGCGCGCTTAGGTTTACATCTCTGGCTGAGTCTCAGCTGCAGATCAGGCAGCAGATCCGCAAGCTGGAGGAGCTCCAGCAGAAGGTTTCTTACAAAGGAGACCCTATCATCCAGCACCGGCCCGCTCTGGAGGAGAAGATCGTCGACCTCTTCAGGAACCTTATGAAGAGGTGAGAAGCGCACACACACGCGCACACACACACATACACCTTTTACACATACACCAAACGAATTGAGAAACATCAACCCAAATGCTCAGTGTGTACTGTATGTGCTCTTCTGCAGTGCATTTGTGGTGGAGAGGCAGCCCTGTATGCCCATGCATCCTGACAGACCATTGGTCATCAAAACAGGTGTCCAGTTCACCAACAAAGTCAGGTAAAAGTGTGTTTGTACACACACACACGCACACAAACAAATTCTTTATTTGGATTGATAGATAGACATTTATTGTTGCCCAAACCCAAATTTGGGTTAAAGGATAAAGGGGAGACCTATGAGCAACTAAGCACACAATACACAATTCTGATTCTGATCTATTTTTTTTTGCTTTTTTTTTTCAGATTACTTGTGAAATTTCCTGAACTGAACTATCAGCTGAAAATTAAAGTCTGCATTGACAAGTGAGTCCCTGTCGAGGCCATGCCACATCAAAGGCTTGTTTTAACTTTCTGTTTCCATTTCTAGAGCCCAGGTTAACATATAACAACATGGCTAAACTGTTTTTGCCCTTTTACAGGGAATCAGGAGATGCCATTCGAGGGTGAGTCTGTTATCGAGCACATTGTGTGTTGCGTGAAGTTAAACAAAACCACATCCTCTGTTGAGCAATCCGATTTTATGTCAGCACGGCCCTGACGGTGTCTCAGGCGGAGGCTCCTTGTATCTGTCACCCTCTCCTGTGCCTCTCTCCTCCCACTTGCGTTCGTTAGGCCTTGATTACACAACTGTTTAATGCATAGATGCTCATATGCAACAGTATCAACAGTGCCCTCTTCCTGTTTTTCTGTTGGCACACGATTTCACACAGCATTGCTGCACACAGTCAGCACACACATTCACTCACACTCTCTCTCTCTCACACTCACACTCACACACACACACACAGCTTAACATTGCTAATGCTGCTACTGATGGGACTTTGCAGCCTTTTTTAGTTGAAATGCTGAAAGATTTTGTCAGTTGTCATTATTCCCGTGGAATATGGAAAATGATATGAGTATGAGTATTTGTCTGGGTATCGGTATCAAATGTGAAATATTACTATGGTGACTGACAACATTGTTTGTGTGCGTATGTGAGGTGTCTTATTTCTATGGGTGTATGTCCAGGTCCCGTAAATTCAACATCCTGGGCACCAACACCAAGGTGATGAACATGGAGGAGTCCAACAATGGCAGCCTCTCAGCAGAATTCAAACACCTGGTGAGTAGGAGGTGGCCAAGGGCCATGGACATGGGCCATGGAGACCTAGAGGGGGCGCTACAAGATTCATATAAGCCAGCTTTGCACAGAATGTTGTCTGAGAATTTCCTCATCATGTTCTGCATTGCCTCATGGGCATTGTAGTTGTAAAATGATTCTTTTCTCTCTTTCTCTCAGACTCTTCGGGAGCAGAGGTGTGGTAACGGAGGGAGAACCAACAGTGATGTGAGTGTGAGCAGGATCCCACACACACTCATAACACACATACTCCTATAATACACACTCCCACAACACACACTGCAATAACAAGCTCACACATACCATTCTCTTGGAGCTCCTGGAACTGACTAAAGACACTGCTTGACCTCTATTCTGCTTGCTTCACTTCTAGGCCTCTCTGATAGTCACAGAGGAACTTCATCTGATCACTTTTGAGACAGAAGTCTACCACCAAGGACTCAAGATTGACTTGGAGGTCAGTCATTGCTAAACATCAATTCCCTACTTTATCACTCCCACCCCTACGGCAATAACATATTGCTTATATTCTGTGTAACTCTGTTCTGTTCTGTTGCACGGTTGCACACACACACACACACACACACACACACACACACACACACACACACACACACACACACACACACACACACATAAAAAGCTCCCTGCCTTTTCAAAAATAGCTCTGTGTGCTGGAAGCAGGGTATTCGTCTGGATAAGTGGTACTTCATGTACCGTAATTACTGCTCTCCGTGTGGTCCCTGTACCCCCCCCACCTGGCACTCACCGCTTGAGCTGCTCTTGGGCTGCTGTAATGAGAGCCAGTGACAAACACCGAGTCATCCTCAGTGGGCAACTCCACCAAACGCACGCACTGGCCATTAGGAGCACGCTAACATACTAATGAGCCATTAGGCCCCAGCGAGGCCTCGGATTGGCTTGTTCCGCTGAATGCCAATGAAGTCATAATGGGAGATTATTGCCATGGGTACCCAAACGAGCACATCCTGTCTCCTGGATCACCAGGCAACAAGGCACTAATTATGACCACCCTGATAACCTCAGAGTCTTAAGAGGAGATATAGAAATGTGCGCACACACACACACAGAGACACACACACACACACACACACACACACACACACACACACAGAGCAGCACAGTAGAAAATATTGTTTTGCCATGACTGACAAGGAAACAATGAATGTTTCCTCCACAGGAAAGTGCCACCCCATGAGGTGCTTGTTATGATCTCATTAGCGCTGCATTCTCCATGCTAATTAGTGCTCTCTCTCTCTCTCTCTCTCTCTCTCTCTCTCTCTCTGCACTCCATGTCATCCCACAGACTCACTCTCTGCCAGTGGTGGTCATCAGCAACATCTGCCAGATGCCAAACGCCTGGGCCTCCATCCTGTGGTACAACATGCTGACCAACCACCCCAAGGTGAGCAGGCTCACAGCACCCCCCGCTGGCTGGACATGAGTACTCCCAGAGTAATGAGCCATCACCAATATTTGACCAGTGACTCATGGAACCTGTATAGCTGAATACACACAGTCCACAAATTTCGCATAATCACTTGCTATAAAACATGGCTTTGTATTGGTGGTAGGAAAAGAGCACTTTTCAAGGACTGTCTTTATCATCATCCTCAGATTGCACCACAGATGTTGGGCTGCTGTCTTCATTCTGTAAACACTCATGTAAAATCTCCAACCATTTGCTCCATCAGAGAGATGAAATCAAAGGCAGTGGTCATACTCTATCTCCCTCCTCCGCTCCCTCTCTCACGCCACCCCTCTGTGTCGCTCCCCCTCTCACTCCACCCCTCTGTGTTGCTCCCTCTCTCACTCCACCCCTCCGTGTCGCTCTCTCTCTCCAGAATGTGAACTTCTTCACCAAGCCCCCAGTGGCCACATGGGACCAGGTGGCCGAGGTCCTCAGCTGGCAGTTCTCCTCCACCACCAAGAGAGGCCTGACCATTGAGCAGCTCACCACCCTCGCTGAGAAGCTACTAGGTGTGTGTGTGTGAGAATCCTGTAGAGCGTTAGTTCTCTAAATCAGTGTTTAAAACAGAAGATCAGTCAAGTTCAATCAACCCCCTAGCCCTGTTGTTTGTGGCTGTCGAGTGCTGTAGTTAGGAGTAAGACTGGGAATAGTTGGTACAACGTAGACCGAGCGCTAACATACCTGCTGGTCTGTGTTGTACCAACCGTTGTTATTCCCATACCTACCTACAGCGCTCAGCCACCTCAAGGGACAGGGATATGAGCCGATTGATTATGGATGTTTCTGTTAGTGGCAGCCTGTTTGATCTGGTTGTGCCCTGGCTGTGTCTTCCCCTCATTCTAAGATCCTAACAGAGCTGCATTATTGTCAGACTGCTAATTACTCAGCTTGTCCCACTGCACTGCAGATTAATTAGTGTGTGAGAAGACATGTGGCAATAGAAGTCAGAAACCACACTAAACAATATCATGTGTGTGTCTATAGGAACATACTGTATGAATGAATATTATGTGAATCATATATGTTTAGTATATGGTGTGTCTCTCTCTCTCTTTCTCATGCCCACCCCCCTTTTGTTTCGCTCACTGCAGGTCCGTGTGTGAATTACTCCGGATGTCAGATTACCTGGGCCAAGTTTTGCAAGGTACATCTCCATGGCAACCCTGCCTGGTCTATTTCTGCTGCTCTCAAACATACAATGTTCTCTTCTCTCCTCTTCTGCTCTTTTGTGCTCTGCTCTGTTTCTCTGCCACCTCGGCCAAGTTGCTCTAAGGTCACGTCCTGCACTGGAGGAATCTTCTAGATGTTGCTCTGGCTGATTGTGCATTCTCTCTCTCTCCCTTTTCCTCTCTCTTCCTGTTGTTCACTGGTGCACAGGAGAACATGGCTGGGAAAGGTTTTTCGTTCTGGGTGTGGCTGGACAACATTATTGACCTGGTCAAGAAGTACATCCTGGCTCTCTGGAACGAGGGGTGAGGAATGCTTGCAGTGCAGGCCATTGACAGTGCACATGAACCATACACATGGCCATATGTGCACCAGTGTGTGCTCAAATACATCTCACAGTACAAAAGCACAGGAAGCAGTCATCAGTCATTCAACTAATGCACTCAAACATACACAAAGACATGTTGAAACCAGTGTTGTACCATCCCTTGATATTTCCTGACTTGTCCACAAAAATATAAAATTCTCTGATGTTCCGTGTCTGGAATGGGCTGTATTGAAATTCCATGATTTTCCAGAAATTCTGTGGGGCTCTCTGACCCACAGTCCTCCTAAATATCTCTCTCTCTCCCTCTCTCTCTCTCTGTGTGTGTGTGTGTGTGCATGCGCGTGCCAGGTACATCATGGGCTTTATCAGTAAGGAGCGTGAGCGGGCCATTCTGAGTCCCAAACCCCCCGGAACCTTCCTCCTGCGCTTCAGTGAGAGCAGCAAGGAGGGAGGCATCACCTTCACCTGGGTGGAGAAGGACATCAGCGGTGAGTGGGTGGGTGGGTTGGTTGTGGTGGACAAGGACATCAGCGGTGGGTGGGTGAGTGGGTTGGTTGTGGTGGACAAGGACATCAGCGGTGGGTGGGTGGATGGGTTGGTTGTGGTGGACAAGGACATCAGCGGTGGGTGGGTGAGTGGGTTGGTTGTGGTGGACAAGGACATCAGCGGTGGGTGGGTGTTTTGTGAGTGCACACATGTGAGTTTGAATATATGTTTGTGTGTGTTGGACAGAGTTAAGAGTGAAGTGTTGTTGGCTAGAAATATTTATAAGATGTATTGACTTGGACAGTTGATTGATTTGTGTGTGTGGTGTGTGTGTGTGTGTGGTGTGTGTGTGTGTGTGTGTGGTGTGTGTGGTGTGTGTGTGTGTGTGTGTGTGTGTAGGCAAGACTCAGATCCAGTCAGTGGAGCCCTACACTAAGCAGCAGCTCAACAGTATGTCTTTTGCTGAGATCATCATGGGCTACAAGATAATGGACGCCACCAACATTCTGGTGTCCCCACTGGTCTACCTGTTCCCAGAGATCCCCAAAGAGGAAGCCTTCGGCAAATATTGCCGACCCGAAGCCCAGCCCGAGCCTGAGCTGACAGATGGATGCAGTAAGTGTGTGTGTGTGTGGTGTGTGTGTGTGTGGTGTGTGTGTGTGTGTGTGTGTGTGTGGTGTGCGCGTGTGCGTGTATTGGGGTGGGGGGCTGTCGTGGTGAATGAATAGCAGGAGAAGCCGTGATTGTGATTTGATTATGTGCTATTGGGTGGGCTGAGTTGGGGTGTGATTGGGCCTCATTATGAGGGCTCTGACTGCACTGTCATTTCCTGCTCCCCACTGTAGCTGTCAAATAGCTTATTGTTGTCCATCTCAGCAGGGTCTCTAAACGCTCTCTCTCTCTCTCTCTCTCTCTCTCTCTCTCTCTCTCCTCTCTCTCTCTCTCTCTCTCTCTTTGTCCTCTTTACAGCCATTCAGCCCTATCTCAAAACCAAGTTCATCTGTGTTACCCCGTAAGTATGCTCTTGTCTGTGTGTGTGTGTGTGTGTGTGTGTGTGTGTGTGTGTGGTGATTTCATCTCTTTGCTCCTATCGGCTGTGGAGCCAGCTTTCTGCTAGCCAGGCTTTGCTCATTTGTCACTGTTCAGCTGATCATGTAACCCATGAGTCAGTGATGGAGGGGGGCAGCACAGCACAGTGTCTTCATGCTTTAGGGCCCTTCCAGAAAGGTGTCAGTTCAGTTCCCATCAGATTCCCAGGCCCCTGACCAGTGGTTCCTCATGGGCATTTGACTAAACAGATATTCACTGGGCCATCCCCTCCACTATCAGACACAGGGTGTCAGACAGAGTGCTGGAGGGAGATCAGAGATGCTGAGTGATGGGAACAGTGGCCACACGCAAAGAGAAAGGGAACATCAGTCACGGAACAGTTTTTTAAAAAAAAAGGTTGAGGTGTTGCAACCGAGAGTTGAGTGGCCTGAAAAAGGGGATCTGAGAACAAACACTAGTTTCCTTTCTGCTGGATTGTTACTTTTTCTGCATCTTTAGTTTTCGTGTACCAGTAACACTTCAAGACTCATTTGGAGACATTTGCACCCTACATAAGCAGCACTGGCCAATTACTTACTTAGTACAGTGTGTCTGAGGGGGGGTGTATGTATATGTTCGCAAGTACAAGTACACATGAATGTCACTGAGGTAGATGTGGCTGTGTTTGTGTCTGTGAGTGTGTATAGGGGTTTGGGATGTGGGGGTCGCTGAGGTTATGTTGTATGGGTGCAGAGGTGTGTGTGTGTGTGTGTGTGTGTGTGTGTGCCTGTGCGTGCGTGTGCGTGTGTTTGTGTGTGTGTGTGTGTGTGTGTGTGTGTGCGTGCGTGCGTGCGTGGCAGGCTGTAAAACTCAACTCTCTCCGTAGGTGTCCCTCGGTCTTCATGGACTTTCCGGAGAGTGAGCTGCTAGGAAACGGCTTCTCTGGGTAGGCATAGGGGCTCATGTGGCATGTAGGGTGGGGGTGGGATTGTTCCAGAGAGAGAGAGCGGTGTTTCTGTTTTTTTTTTTTCTTTCATCTCACACATTTTGTTTGGATGACGTTCCCCTCTAACTTAAAGATAACCCTTGTCATCTTTCCTCAGTAGAAGTAGACCACTGGTGTTTTGACTTTCTGCTAACATCCTTGACATGTTCCAAACATTGACTACCAAATGTGTTTCTGTTTGAAGAGACTGTGGGAGTAAAAGCCCTAAGCCTATCACAACTGGTGCTGTGGCCAACAGCTTAACCTTACAGTGAGCTTAGATTTTTCAGGGTGCTGGTGTTTTCTGGGGTTTGATTTGTTAAGCTGTAATCACACAGACACCCCTCTTGTGCTCAATGCATAAATTGAGCCACATGTCCATAGTGTTTTAATGATGTAGATTACAGCAGGAGCAAATGAAATGTTCAAGGCCATGACTGAGCATTTTCGCCATGGAACAGGAGTGACTAAACTCTCTTTGGCATCTTGGCAATTTGGCCTGGCATGTCCCGATGGCTTTTTGAAGTGGCTTTGTGGTAAAGACAGGCCTAACAAGCTCTTTGAAACCTATGAGCCTTAAGGTGCCACATGGGTTTTTTTTTTTGTTGTTTTTTTTTTTTAAGTGCTCCCTGAACCAAAAGAGAGAGAGGCAGTCGTTATAGGAGCTATATGTACTGTTTTAGATAAGGCATCTAAAATGACCTTGTACTAGCAACTGAGTGTGAAGAAAGAATGTCATGCTTAAAATGAACTTGCGGCAGGCTGACTCTCAAGTGGCATCATGTCTTAGCGCATGGAGCTGCTGTATTAAATGCAGTGCAAATGAATGGAAAGATGTGTTCAATACCACTCAAAATGGCAACTATTTCATTGAAACTCCACATAGCAGCTTTGATGAGTGGACCAGGAACCCTTAGAGAATGAGCGTGCCGTTAAAAACAGCATGCCCCATACCCATGGCTTTTAACAAGCTATCTTTGTTAGCCATGACCTGGGCCATTGCCAGGGCCCTTCCTCTGCACAGTGCAAGAGCCACACGTTTGGCCCATCATGCCAAGGCCACACAGCTGTGCCCGCTGTAGCAGCAGTACCCACTGCCCCAGACACTGGTAGGGAATGAAGGGGCGTGGGAGACAGGCGACCAGCAAGATGAAGTGGAGAGGAAGTTCCTGTGTTTGGTCTGTTGTGGGAGGGTAGCCTCAGTGGGAGTTGACTTTTTGCTGCTCTCCAGGAAAGCCTTCAGCATTACTTCGGCCTGGGCAACACTTTCAAGTTGGTTCACGTTTTCCTTTCCTCTCCATATCACCTGGCCTTTGTGTCTTAGTGTGAGCACTGAGAACCCCGTATCTCCTATGCAGTACACTGGGAATTTTGACATTGTCTATGCCAATGTTGCACATCGCTAGATCTTACAATCCCCTGAAGGGCAAAAGAGTAGTTAGCCTGGATCTTTGAAATACTCAAGCTTGTGTGTTAGTGGGGTTGGTCTGTAGAGTCAGATCACCCAGCCTGCCTGCCACACTGCCACAGAGGGAGGCAGGGAGGGGACCAGGAGCTAGCTATCTTTGACTTCATCTCATTGATTGAAGGCATGTGCTTTGCTTTTTCTCTGTCTGGTGTCTGACTTTCTCATACTAACCACTTTTCCATCTGTGTGTGTGTGTGTGTGTGTGTGTGTGTGTGGTGTGTGTGTGTGGTGTGTGTGTGTGCGTGTGTGCGTGCGTGCGTGCGTGCGTGCGTGCGTGCGTGCGTGCGTGCGTGCGTGCGTGCGTGCGTGCGTGCGCGCGATGGCGGGGGGGGTGTTGTCTTACCTGGTCATCTCATCTCACCTCTCACAGACCACAGTTCCACCTGAATTCAAGCTTAAAATGTTTATTTGTGTGTGTGTGAGACAGTCACTGAGAGCCATAAACTGACAGTTGGCTTATTGCCTGTGGTCAAACAGCGTGACTGAGCTGAGCAGAATGCCTGTGCTTTTGCATGTCTTTGTGTATTCATATATCTGAGATTAGTGTGTGTGTGTGTGAGTGTGTGAGTGAGTAGTGAGGCCAACACTGAATGTGTGTGAGGGAAAGCGAGACCGAGCGAGATGAGCGCAGTGTTTTGAATCTGATTGCTCTTGTCATTGTGCTTTGTTTCCCATGCAGCACTAACTCTGGCAACACCAGCGATCTGTTCCCCATGTCGCCCCGCACACTCGACTCACTCATGCACAACGAGGCCGCTGAGGCCACCCCAGTTCAGCTTGGAGAGAGCCAGTTTGGTGGGCCACTTCTGTCTGGTACACACACAGACACACACACACACACACACACACTGTACATGTACACTTAAACATTTCATTCTAAGACAACCTATAGATGTTGCTAAAACATATTGTATTTCCCCCAGAATCCATTACCTTGGACATGGAGGACATGGCGTCATAGTGAATGCAGGACCCTTACCCTGGTGATGACATCACTTCACCATTTTTTTTTTCTTTTTGAGTTCCTCTCAGTTTATTTTTGAAATTTAAAGTATAGACTGTATATACTGAGCTTGTAATTGGTGCTGTAAGCTTTGCTTTAGAGTAAAGCTTGTTGCCGATTTCATTCCATCTTGACATTGTAGTGTTTGTGGGGTCAGTTAACCATTTGTTATGTGTCCAAAAAGCCAATTAATTGAATTGAATGAGTTTGAAGTTATTGAGCCAGCCTAATGAATACTTTGGTGAGTACTCTTCACCATTTATGACTCCCAGAATTTTATGATGTTAGTGTTTTTACTTTTTAAAAAATTTTTGTCTCTGAATCAGAATTGTTAATGTATTCCTCAACATTTTTCCATTGGCATGAAAGATCTTGGGGAGATATTGTGTTTGGATTTCCTGTCAAGTGTTTGTCTGTCACCTTAAACTCTTCTAAATGATTATATTTTTCTTATAGCAAAACTATGTAAGCTAGCACTGTGTAAAGACAACCGTTAAGGGAAACTGTAACCTTATATTAACCTTTAATGTTTTATAGTGTATTTCTCCATCTCTGTTTGTTGTTGCACCCATTTCCCCTGTCTGAGTATATTGCACTATGCCTTGTCTTCTTTTCTCCTCTTGTCAGTCCAACATTCTCTCTCTCTCTCTCTGCTACTGTGGGGGTTTTGGAATTTTTCCTTATTCCTCTCTCTCTCTCTCTCTCTGTCTCTCCGTCTCTCTGTCTTTCCCAATAGTTGGCAGACTTCTCTGCCTTGAACGCTGCTTCTCCCTCTTTCCTTCTCCCTCTCCTGTTAGCCGCCTTTGGCGATTGAGATGAGAAGTCAGAGTGAAGAGGCAGGCCACGCCCACCCCCCTCCCCACACACACACACACACACACACACACACAGACTCACACTCACACAAACACAAACACAAACAACCCCATCGCCTCTCTTCACCCACCCACAGTGCCTCAGGATCCAGCGTCCTGTAAGCCTCCTGAGGCCCATGGGTTCTGCCTCTTGTAACCCCCTCACTGAGGACACCCAGATTCCCTTCCCTTCACGCAGCCCGCAGGCCCACTTCTGTCAAAACAGAGTAGGACCAAAAGGGAGGGGGAAAAAGCCAGACAGAAATAAAGAAAAAAAAGCAAGGCAGCAGTAGATAAAGTCATTTATCATGTTTGGTGTACCTCTGAAAAAAGGTCACCGCTGCCTTGCCTTTCATTAGTCTGGGATTTATCTCTGCGCATCAGACCACCTCCCCGCGAATCATCCTGTGGCAGCCATTTTACTAGAAAGGTTGCCAGTGAGGGGTGGGGGGTGGTGGAGCGAGAGCTGGCAAAAGAACATTGATTACTTTGAGGTTCCTGGCCTGACATTCTAGAAGCATAGAAGGGCCCACCTCCTCCCCCATCTCTCAACCTGACTGGGATGGCATTGGAATAGGATTCGGTGCTGTTTTTTAGCAGGCGCTAAAGACCTGGCTTCATGAGCAGTTAATCCTGACATCCAGAGGCTGAGCGCATGCTTGTATTTTATTAACATTTACCAAGGCTGCTTCTGGGCTTCATTCATGCCTTTTCTGACCTGTATTATGTTTTACGGTTTTATCACTTGGATTGTAGTCACTGATGCATATGTACAATATCTGTTTGAACAGGGCCTAAGGGTAAATCCTGCTTGTGTCATTCTAGAAACCCTGTAAATGATGTTGCGATCTATTTCATTAAAAGTATGAGGTATTGCATGTAGCTTGACTTGTTCTTTTCTGTCATGGCAAAAAGGGTGTATCTTTAAGACTGAGAGTGTTTGGCTACAACATCTAACATACAACATCTAATCTTCATTTGTCATGAAATTCTTCCTAATTTTAATTTAATAGCCTCGTTATGAGCTCAAACAGCTGTAAGTGGAATGCACAATTTGGTATTGGGGTGAATGATGCAATCACTCAATAATCTATGAAAATTGCCTGGAAAAGAAGGAAAAACACCAATACGGCAATAGCAGCCAGAGGGCAGATTGCTCATCAAGTCTCTTTTCTGTGAGCTGTGGTCTTGGCCAGTCTGCTGAACAAAAAGGAGGAAGATGCCGTGCTGAATCTACAGACCATGACTGTCAGAGCCTCTCTGCTCAGTGTCCACCTCACGCTGAAGCTCCTGTGGCTGAAACCTCTAATGTGGCTGATCTCTCCACCATGGCTTCTGTCTTCATGTTCATGGTCATGTTGTGCATTGTGATCGTCATCATGTGTTTTCAAGCCACTCCTGGTACAGTTACTCTGAAAACAGACTAGAATAGCCTGTAAGTTGATCTGACACACTGACCACAGCCTTCCCACTGCTGACATCTGGGCTTTTTGAAAACAGCAAGCAATGCACAGCACCAAGACTGGTGACCTTAGTTTCCCTATTGACTCATAACCTGGCTGCACAAACTAAATGTTGATGCAACACTTTCGTCTTTGCAAGTGTGCATCATTGTTGTGTGAGAAGTTTCATTTCAACCACTTGATTTTGCAGTCAAATACAATGCTGTTGCTTGGAATACATGGTTTCACCATGTTTTGTTGTGTGCATAGTTGTAGTGTACATTGAATGAACATCAGTCTTGACGCTGCTGAACATAAGTATTTTTCAGTGTCTGGGAATAACAGACATTTTGATGTTGATTGGTCTTGAATGATTGGGGAAATTCCAAACACCTGCAAAAAAAGAAATCCAGTCAACAGGCACATCCAAATAAAAGCACTTTAATTTTCATGTTGTGTTTACATATCCTGTATATTGATGTGGTTAGGGATAAAACAAAGATATTGATGAGATGGCGAAAGAGAGTACAACAGTGTGTGTGTATGTGTGTGTGCCTATGCGCATGTTAAAGAGATTTTGTGGGGATGTACAAATGAAAAGTGTTCCCCCAGAGGCTTTTGTTGACTCAGCTTTTTATCTGAAGGCAGCAGCCATCTTTTCAGCCTGGCAAGCTACCAATCAGAACAGGCAATCAATACACCCCTGGATTGGCGAGATGGCCTGATTGAGTGTGTGTATGTGTGTGTGTGAGTGTGATTTTCTGTGTCCTGCCCTGGCTTGCTGACATGATGCAGAGGCCATATTTTACTTTGAGTGTGGAAAGGGAAGTGAGTGGTTATAAGTTGTGCTTCTAGTTCAGAGGCATGCAGCTTCCTCTGTGAGTGTGTGTGTGTGGCATCACTTCCTTGCAATCTCTCTGTCTGGTCTGCCTGTCTTCTCTATCATGTTTCCTTTCAAACTCTCACTATGGTGCAGAAAGCACTCAGGTCCTTTCCACATATCTCACGGCCATGAAATGCACACTTCTCCATTTTCGAACTTTGATAGAACTAACATAACATAATAATATTTGTGTGTGTGTATGTGTGTTTGAGAAAGTTTTTAAGTTGCACGTGTGTAGGCATACCAAAAATTGTGCACATGAACTCACATAATTACCACACGTTCACTCATAATTATCTAGATGATCAACTGCTCAGCGCAGCATTTAATGTGTTTACACATTGACGCCACTAGAGGTCGCTGTGTTCTTGGCAGTATGTATCATAATTCAAGACGAATGTTTTGGCAACCACCACTAGTTAGTCTGACACCTGAGGCTCCTCTCTTCCTCTCACACTCAATAACACTGAGAGCAAAAGATAATTGCATGTCTCACATTTTTTGTTATTGACAAATCCAACGTTGACACAACATTGTATGTATGTGTGTGTGTTAGGGGTGCTGAGAGCAGCAGCATGGCTATAGGCTCAATGATATGCAAGTTCTGGAGGCTCACAGTTGAATTAAAGTACAATAAATAAATTGTCTGCTGTGAAAGAACATTTAAATTGAATACTTGCTGTCAACAGCTAGTAGTGATGTTAGCAGTGTTAGTAACAATGATGTTACCACCAGCAATATTGGTTGAAAGATGTAGTCCACTAGTTGACAACTAACAATCAACTTGGTGTGTTTTTTCAGGAATTTGAGTGATTTAGCTGGTTTAACCAGATGGCTATTCTGGCTGGTTTTGCTGGTTATACCAGCCCAGATAACAAGGTCCACTGCATTTTGCAGTTTTAGCTACTTGAGAAATACCAACTGTTGAGTATACCATTTAAAATTGGTTGCTATTGGTGTTTTTACTTTCTATCATTCAATATAGGCTTTGCATTAATGTTTGCACAGTTAAACTACCTCTGTGCATGAAATGTGCCATAAATAAACCTGTCTTGCCGTGCACAGCTGTTTTTGTTTCCACTAGTGTGGCCTTCTGAAAATGTAAAAGAAATAGCAACCTAGAATTATAGTGAATGTCTTCAAGAAGCTGTCAAAGTCCTGTAACCTATTTTCTTAACCTTGCACAAAGTCTTTTTTCTTGGTGTGGCTTTAGTCCATTGTTGATCTGGTGTAGCCTAATAGTTGCCTAGTGCCAGCTTGCATGCTGTTGGTTTAAAACACCCAACATCAGTAACATAAGTAGACTACAGCATCATCCAGATCCTACTCTTAAAATAAACTAAAATTTGACAACAAACAGAATACAGTTACTTGCTAAGTAAGGTTTGTTGGAAACACAGATGTGTCACCAAGTGTTACACTTAACTCTGATTCATTCATTATAAACTATTCTCATGCCTTGCTGAAACTCTGTCAAGGATGTCTGTCATGCATGAAACCACATGACCTGCTATAACGGAGATGCAATACTGAGGATGAGATGGGTAAACTGGGTGAAGGGGATGGATGCCATATGTTCCACTTAAGACTGAGAACATCTGCTAAGCTACATTCTGGCCACCTGTCTCATTATAAGAGGCAACGCAGCACAGAAATCAAAAGAATAGCAGTCATCATAAATCCTTAAGATCGACTTTAAGGTTGTCCAAGTGGGCTTTGGAACTGCTATTTGTTTATTCAGACTACTGATAATCCATTATGCGCCAATTATTTTTGCCATGTAGCCTAATGACAGTCGGTCAGTGCGATTTGCCACAACCCGAACTGATAAACGTTTTCATAAAATGTATAAACCTAAAGATTTTTATGAATGGACATAGGTAGACTCTCCAGCCATTTCCAATGTGTAGGTGTAAATATTAAGAATGGATAGACTACCACTAAATGAACTGTAGCGACTGTAAAGGAAAGAAAAAAACAAACACGCGTACACGCGGAAAAAATATACCGGAAGTAGGCGGTTGGAGAGCGAGAGGGAGGGGGCAAGCGGGTCGAAAGAAGAAGCAAATGAAAAACTACGTAGCCCGCTGGCAGAAAGACGAGGAGAGTAGCTGTCTTACTGGGACGTAACGTTATTTACACTTGGAGCTTTGCTGTAGTTTATGTGACAAGACAGCGAAGATAACGGGTGTGCCAAGGTAGGAATTACATTTCCACAAGCTTTCATTTTGTTTTGCTAACTGTTTGCTTTTTTATTTTGCTGAGAAATGATTTAGCGCGGCGTTCTGTAAACAAACTCGTGTCCAGAGCTGTGCATTGAGGACATGTCCAACAGAACTAAACGGCGGTCGAACGCAGGCTATACATACTGTTAAACCTATATTTACAAGTAAAATAACACAGAAAGTATTTAACTGTACTATTTCTTGAAAATACTAATACTATTGATCCGCTAACATTTTATTGGCTTGAAACTTTGCGTAGCCTACACTTTGCCACCGGTGTTTCGCAAGCTTCTCTCTTTTCTGATCGGATCAACAGGCTGCGAGTCCAACCCCCTTTCGGCAGCGGCTGTCAAGTGTGCGCGAGATGAAGTGACTCAGGAATGAAAAAGCATGCGTATTTTTCAACCTGTCGTTCACTTGCACATTGAAGTGAAGTGCCATGCAGACGAAGTTGTAAATATGGCATGAAAGGAGATGCGTTGCCCATTGTCTTTGGAAGTTGGTATTCTCCTCAATATGAAGCAGCATTACTGTTACAGTAATGAACCGTTAGTTCTGGCACGAGTTATTCTAGGCAAACGCGTGAATCATATGAATGGACATTTTTAAGGCGATGCGTGCCAGAACGCACAAATAGCCTTCCTTTAGATTTGCGCACTAGGCTACTACTTTCAACCCAATTTCGATCTTAGGCCTGGACGCATGTTCACTTAAGTTATCTAAAGGTCACTCTATGAAAACCAAAGAACACCCTGGCGGGCATTACAGCTCTGACTTTTTGACTGTGTTCGACTCAAGTAGTCTACACCTATGCTTTGTGCTTAGTCATAGAATATCAGCGCTGTGAAAGCATTGAAAAATGGACTACATATTGTATTTTAACAGCCAAAGCAGCATTGTATCGTAATTGCATATGATAAACACACACAGTAATGTTTATGAGTATAAAGACTTTAATAACCAAATTTGCAGTTTCTCCTCAAGTTACTGGGTTGATTAAGACAATATTTCATTGCCAGGTGATTTATTGATTAATTGAATTCTATTCAATACATTTCATTTGGTCTTTTGAGAAACAGGCTATTAATACATAGGCGAACTGTTATTTTGCTCACATGGTTCACGGCTGTTTGTGCCTTTGCAATCATTAAAAGACACACAAAGAGGGGCTTTGTGCCTTTTTAAATCCCAGATGTGTTGAAAGAGGAGAGATATAAGTCTGCTTTGAGAAAAGAAAACATTAGCCCTCTACAATAATCTCTCTGCATTCAGCTTAATCCTGAAGATGTTGACAAACGATTTTAATAGACATTTCTTTTTTGCCAGTATTGACATGCACACAGTATAACATTCCCCAACAGAATAAATAACCAATGTAGTTTTGTGTGCTTATTATGTATATATTCACAGTATAGGCTTAGCTAAGCAATATAGGCTTAGCTACTGAGTGCTGCTTCATTATGTCTGCATTTTAGTCACTCATTATATCTATATTTGTTGAATCTACTTTGTGATCCTGTCAGAAATATTACACTTGTGATCGTGATTTCTCCACCAGTCTATCCCTGTTGCTCTCTGTAGTTTGAAACTTCTGACCAGGGAAACACAACACACGACTCTTGAAAGCTTTCATTCGCTGCTGTATTTTCAAGTAAAATATGAGTCTCAAGGAATGTCAGTGAATTTGTGTGATCGACTTGTGACATTTGTACCACCATATTTACAGGCTGCATGAAGCCGTGACTATGCCAGAAAGAAAGAAGTTTGAGCTCTCTGCTAATAATAAGGTCTTGTCTGTTCGTTGGGGAGGGGGTAGTTGTTTGCATCCAAGTAGATCACAATCCAAAATCAAGATTATAAGATCTGTAGACAGACTGACAAACAAAAAAGACTGACGTACACACACACGAACACACACAGTTTCTCAAATTAAGAAGCTGTCAAATGCACTTATTCACCATCAGCCGACTGCTGCCCATTGTGAGATGTAAGATGAGACCTTTGTATCCCCCTTGTTGTGGTCCTGACCTTAATCTTCTCTCATTCTGTAATTGTTGTTGTGTATCTTGTCCTCAATCAAGTTTGATGTTCTCTGATTGTCATAAACAGTCACATTGCAGCAAATAATTTTTAGTTATGTCATGTCTTTGCACAAATTGTTTGTGTGCTATTAGAAAAATCTCTCACTCCCTTACACACAGGTATAAACACAAACACACCTAGACACACACATACACACACACATACACACACACACACACACACACATACACGCACGCACGTGGGCGCACACACACACACACACACACACACACACAGTGTTTCAGTGTTTCCTCCTCTGCTGGCCCTGTTGCTGTCTTGGCTCCTCTGCGCCACTGCTGATGTGCTCCCTGTTCCAGAGAGTGAGGAATGCATAACCGGCGCCTGATTGGTGGATCCCGTGAGACATCAAGGGAATGCGTGCAACCAGCACAGCATCAATAAATAACAGGCGACACAGAAGACTGTTCAGACATTACTCACAACTTGAAACTAAACCTTATTGAAGAAATAGAAGACACACACACACAGACACACACACATTCACCTTGTTCACACACTAACAGTGACCATTGACTCCGGTGGAAGATCATTGGAGGTTCTTTTTGAGTTGCCAACAAGCATTTATGCTTAAGATATTTAGCCTCAACTCTTGACATACAGTACACTGACATCACACTATTAGCAAAAAATTCAGAATTTTCTTTACAAACACTCATTTTATAATACATTTTATAATACACATTTATAACAAAATAATATACATTTATAATACATTTTTTTTTATAATGTACTAATCGAATTGCCAAAAATCTTCCTCTTTATACCCTACCTCTAATAAGACCTAGCAAACCTGCTACTGTGTGAGAAAGAGAGAGAAGGTCCAGGGTGCCAATGCCAAGTTTGCACAGTTCTGGTGAGGTTTGTGCTCTCGTGGGTTACTGGGTACAGGGCTGGCATGCAGTGAATACAATCTGAGTTGCCTGGCACACCCTGTACACCATGACAGAGTCAGAGAGAAAGATAGAGTGAGTGTACATGTGCGTATGTGGGTGTGTGTGTGTGATTATCTGAGTATATGTGTGGTGAAAGGAAGAGAGAAGAAAGGTAAAGAGGAAATATATGAAAAAGAACAAAATATGGAGTCTGGTCAATTACTGACAAACAGCGAGAAACGGTGTCACACCCAGTCAGAGAGAGCATGAGAGAGAAAGCACTCCGAAAGGTCAGGAGGGAGCAGAGGAAAGCCCATTGTGCAGAGAAGCAGTTTGCAGTTATCTAACTGCACCATGTTAGGAAGCAATGGCAGCATGCCTACAAATCTCCCTGCCCCTAGCCGTAGCCTGTCACCAGCCCACACATAGACACATACATAGAGGAATGGATGAAGCACAGAGGAAGCAGAAGGGGGAGTGGCACTACCTGGCCATGCTAACACCCCCAGGTAGATGTTGCAGTATGACAAGTGAGCAAGATTGGTCACAATATTGTAATTGTAATGTGAGCCTCTGCAACTATTGGAACATGGTAAATTGTGCTCAACTCAACTTTCACTTTTTGCTGTGACACGAGTGAAAAGCGCTTGTGTCATCTTCTGGATAGGTTTGTGGACCAAAATAAAATCTAAATCATAATGTCAAATTACAGCATATCATGACACCAAAATATAATATAAATCATAATGTCAAATTATAGCATATCATGACACTACTGTGTCAGTACCAGCAGCTGTGCCAAAAATGCAGTGATATTGTTTTTTTCCTTCCCTTTTGCTCTCCTGAATGCCATCAAAATAATGGAAGGATGGGAAAGGATGAAGATGAGTTCATTAATAGGTTCTTGAGTGGCCTACAAGTCACTGAATATAAGGTTAACCAGGGGCTTTTCTAATTTGGACTGAAAGTCTTCTTCTGCTTGAATGTTCAGTTCTTTTTGCTCTATTTGTGTGCAAACACTGGACAGTCAAGAAAAAAACGTGGCCTTGGTGCCAGGTTTAGTAGCTGTTTGCTTTCATGAACATTTGACCTTGTCTCCATAAGCAAAGATCGTGTGTGTACCAACAAATACAGAGGCCATGGCGCATGACAGAGCACACAGGCCAGCTCCACCTGATGTGACACCTCCTCCAATCCCTACCACAGTCATGAAATGCAAGAGCTTATTAAGGAAATAATTCAGGACCCTGGACTGTGAACTCAAATTAATTGGTTGTTGTTGGCTTCTTAGTGGGATTATGTGACATACACAAACCTGCACACTTTTAAGGTCAAAATAAATGACAGCCCTTTTAGACAAAGGCAGCTGTGGAGAGGGGAAATTACACAGTGTGATCAGATTTGATTAGGCACTGTTTGTTTACTATACATCTACGCAAACTCATTGAAGTAGTGGTGGTACAGCTCTGAGAGTGAGCCTTTATGGCTTTAAAGGTTGAAGGACATGGCGAGTGTGTAGTGGTGGTTTTGGATTTTAGGGATGCCTCAGATGACTCAGTAGCAGCATGGGGTGCCATGATAGACTGTTGACCTAATTCCCAAAACAAAGGCTGGAGGCAGACAGCTATAGGTGGTTAGCCTGAAAAAACAGACTGAGCGTTGCTTACAGGCACAGGGCACCCTTGTTCTTTTCCATGTTGGTATGTTCTATCCATGGCCTGGCTGGCCCCTATTCCACGACAAACAGATCTCTGAATGACTAAGTGCCATTGAAGGACGCAATATAGAGGAGTTGAGTTAATTGGACTTGAGATGGCAGGTGAAAGGATCACAAAGACAGGGGAAGGAAATGAAGAAGGCAGAGGGTAATAGGGTGGAGGATCTCTTTACTTTGAGCACTAGAGTCCTAGTAGAAGCATGAGCTTGGGATCGTTTTGCCAGCTGTCCCCTCCTAACAGCACACCAGGCTTCCCAGTCAGTAGGCTACCTTGGACTCAGGGATCTGGGGGTGGTGCAGACGGGCCCAGAAGAACCTGAGTCTTAGCCACACACACACACACACACACACACACACACACACACACACACACCTCCCTTAAGATACCCCCCCCCTTCAAAAGCAAGGCTGTGACTAAGCCCTGAGTCAGCAGGCAAACGTCTGCCTAGTCTCTAATGAGAGAAAGGCTGCAGGAGAGAAAAAGAAAAAAGGGGAGAGGAGGCTGATGGGGATCTATCGTTTAGTTCAAACAGTCCATGGCTCATCTGTGCTGATTTGCTCATTTCCTTTAACCTGCTTGTTTGATCAATAGCTGGACCCCCAGTAAATTTGTTTTGGCACTCAATACCAGTGTCGTTTAAAGTCGCATGAACTGAGAACTGAATTTCTAACTCACGTGTTGGTAATCTTTAATAGAAACAGGTAATATTTAAGCTGTGAGTGAGTTTGTTCTTCAACCCTGTACAGACTGCAACTGGAAATGAGGCCGGTCTTCAGGATTGTGGGAAAGTTGCATTTCATCAACTTTCATCAACTATTTTGATTATCAATTATATGGTTTGAGAATTTTCTTGGAGAAAAAAATCTCTTCATAGCCTTCTCAGCTCTCATCTTCAGCTGATCTCTTACTGTGTTGTGTAAATGAAGGCTCTGAGTGCCATAAGCCTTTGGAGCAGGCTAGTAGGACTTCAGATCATTACCATGACTGTGACACACTCTCTCTCTCTCTCTCTCTCTCTCTCTCTGTCTCTTTCTCTCTCTCTTTGAGTGTGTGTGTGTGTATGCCAGTAGGCTATTATAAGCAATTGTGGGGATGGGGATGGGGGGTTGGATTGTAAGAGAAATGGATGAAAGAGGTGTCTGAGAGGGCATGCTATAAATTATTTAGCTGATAGATTTAGTGGCAAATCTGGGTGTTTCAATGGAGTTGTATGCCAAGCCTTAGGAAGTAAGGTACAGAGGCTTCTGAGTGGTCTGGCTTTTATGTCAGACAATTCTAGTATGCGTGTGAACAAAAATGTATGGTAACACTTTATAGTAGCACACATGTATTCACCATTAACTAGCTGCTTATAAACATACAAATTAATAACATACTAGCCATTTGTTAGTCATTAGAAATCACTCATTAATACCTTATTCTGCATGACTTTACTCTACCCATAATAGACCACTAACTAAAAATTTCTCCAATATTAACTCTTAATTACTGTTTATTAGCAGTTAGCAAGTTAGTTGTATATGAAATATGATCTTAATATACTTTTGTTAGTATGAGCCTTATAAAGTGGTAGTACAACTGGAACAGTTATTCTTCTTCAATAATACTTTGTACAACAGGAACAATTATTCTCAATCAAGTAGATTTTATTTGGACACTGTTTAGCGCTTTGGGTTTTGTTCCAATCTTTTCTAAGTATTATTGAAAGAGATAGTTCCAGTTGGACTAGCACCTTATAAGGCTCATTCTAACAAAAGCATATTAAGATCATAATTCATATACAACAGCTAAGTTGCTAACTGCTAATACACAGTAATTAGGAGTTAATATTTGAATTCTTAGCTAATGGTCTATTATGGGTAGAATAAAGTCATGCAGAATAAGGTATTAATAAGTGATTTCTAATGACTAACAAATGACTAGTATGTTATTAATTTGCGTGTAAATAAGCAGCAAGTCAATGGCGAATATGTGTGTGCTAATATTTTACCAAATGTGCTAATGTGTTACCAAATATGCATAATTCTTCTTTTAATTGTCTTCTCTTTGACTCATTGTTACACAAAATAGTTTTCACATGCAAGTGCGGCTGCCCCACCCTATTGTTACTGCCATCCTAATGCTAATCTTGTCAAGTGACCGGAATACCCCTGCCAAGCCTAGTCTGTCTCACTGGAGTTAAAAATACCCATCAGCCACTAGAGCATGACACTGCTCTCTTTAGCTGCCCTACTGATCAGCTATCTAGGCACATTTGATAAGTGTACTCAGCTAGCATGCATGCATTATGCTATGCTATACTCACTCTGGTAAATGAAGTGCATCCTTGCTTCTGTTAAGTTTGAGACTGAATGACCTTTGCTTGCAGTGCCTTTGGTAAGCTAGGACATTTTAATTTAATCTGGTGGAAAAACAGTATAGCAGGAAGTCTGTGGAAAAAACTATAGCCTATAACTGGAATGGAGGTCTCTGCCCTCTTTTGGTTTTGTAACCATAATTCATCGTAACTGTGCCTACATATTATTACCCAATCAAAGCTTGCATGTGTGACATATGTTGTCTCGTAGTGGAGTGGTGGAGGCAGGGGCCATGGTGGATGTCTGGGGGGGAGGGGGTTGCAGTAGCCTACATTAGCCATTTGCTTTTAGTTCATGCTAACATCCTCCTGAATCACTTACTGTACTCTTAAAGCCACTGACACTTTTGCGCTTCAGTGGAGCTCGTCATGTTGGTTGGTCCTCATTGGGCATTTGCGTCATGGTGGCTCCAAGTGACATCGACAGTAATGCTTTAGCTCAGGCCACACCCTTGGGCTGGATATTAGAGTCTTTAGCCCCACGCACCAGAAGGATCTTATGTAATCATGGGGCTGTGTGCGTGCCTTACTGGGACATGCATGTCTGTGAACTAGGTAGTTTGGTTTCTTGGCAAAGGACATGTTGGAAGAAAAATCAAGGTTGATATGTCATGGGGGAAAAGTGGTGGATTCGAAGCCATAGGAGGCCATCTAGCCTTCTGCCACCCTGTTAGCACAGCAGTCAGTGAATATATAGTGAGTAGGAGTTTGCCCTGATAGACAAAGCAAGAGCCATTCCAAACAGTCATTTCGTGACTTCAGCACTTGCACAGGAAATTCTCACTGGCTTTTGAGCTGCTGATCATGTGGAAGGTCACTTTGAACACAGTGAAAATATCCACAAGAGAAATCACCAGAGATAGCACCTGATTGACTTTGGATAAAATCACTCAAGGACTTAACATAAACTCTTCTCATAAAAATACTTTTTTTGTAAATGCCTAATAGGCTACATTAGCATTTAGATAACAATGATACAAACAATACTGTTTTAGCCCTCCAGCAAATGTTTATTTCTGTCAGCTCTCAGTTAACATTTTACTTTTGTTTACTTTAATTAGTTTCACTTAGAGTTTCACATCATTAGTCATCTAACTTAACCCAGTTCCTACATAAATGTTAAGTGAATGCATTAAAATCACACATTCTGTTTCCCCAGAAATAGGTCATGCTCCACAGCCATGCAGCAGTGCTCAATCTGACCCCAGTGTGTGCTGTGTGACTCAGGTGATCCATTGGCTTACATCTGCAGTCAGACTGTGTGATACAAGCCAAGCGGTCAGTCACACACTGACCACTGAGAAAATTCCAACTCCATTTTGCTGATGAATGGCAGTAGCAGTGCTGCACTGCTGGAATGGGGTTACCATGGGCTCCTCTTGTGTCTACAGAATAAATTAAATGTTTTTTCCCAAAGGCACAATGATACAATTAAAAGATAATTATTATGTTATTATATATCATCAGGATTGAAATAAAATCTATTTGAATTGACATACCATGTAGACATAGAGACAAGCCACCCAAACTGAACCATCAGCCAGGTCTTCTCTGTTGTGTGTGTACTGCCTGTAACGCACTCACGTCAAGGACATGGCCCTCAGTGCCGATGGCATTCTCAGTTCAACAAATCTCAGTTCTGTACTGCTCACGACTACACCAGCATAAGAATGCCAATGCTGAGTAGGACAGATCTAAAGCTAAAATTGTTGTGTTCAAGACTCCAAATCATACCCAGTATTTCATAACTTAGTTTCATTTCATTTTCAATGTCTTTGAAGTAGGCTGGTCCAGAAAAGTCCAGAATGGTATTCAGTGAGTTCAATCTAAAATCGCCAGACTCTTTGCAAAGATGGTGGCTATTCCATTTCGAACATCACTGGAGGAATGGTTGTCCAATTTTCTCATTATTTGTCATTCTTCCATCTTTGTGGCTCATTCCAGCTCTTCACATGAAAACAAAGTTTCAGACGCAGGGCAGAGGTGATGGTGACTTATTTCCATGGTCACCCTTCTCCCATACCCCAGTGCCTCCCCATGGTCACCCTTCTCCCATACCCCAGCGCCTCCCCATGCGCCTCAGCAAAGACAACACAGGCCACAGGCCTACACAGCAGTAATCAATGGGGATTCTTATTAGATAGGGGGGATTTCATAAAGCATGGGAATGTACAAATATTCAGTGAAAACCCCATCACTTTAGTACTAATCTATGTAGCCTAAGGCTTGAGCTCTGTTTAGGGAAGGTTTGTGGGAGAGTGTGCCTGTTTGTTCTTGTTTGCTCCTATAGCTAGTGTAGGCCTAGTACTCCATACGTGCTGAATAAAACAATTCAGTTCAAAATTAATGAAGTGCTAATTTCAGGATGCTCAACTTTCCTTTGAAAGCTTTTGGCTAGTTATGAATCTGTATGCTTTGTGATTTAAATCCTGCTGTAAAGATGTGAAGAAATCATGATTTGTTTGTGAGATGTTCTTCAGAATGGGTTAGTCCAGTCTGGTGTAGTAGGCCCTATAGTGGGCCATGTTGGAATGAGGACATTATTCAGGCACACATGAATGGTTGTGGAATGGCTTTTGAACATATCTGGTATGTAAGGTGTCGAATGTCAGACAGCAACACATGGTTGATTTTTTTATTAGGGGAAATTACATATTTCTCTAATAAAAAAAACAGCAGCAGCTCTCCATCTTTAATACAAGTTCATCTCTATTGACCTAAATGTTTTGTAGAGCTTTGTTTTTGCTAAGTCCTTTGGGTCTTGACTGCGATCTTATGTGTGCCCGGTGACTTCCAGTACCTGGATAGTGGGAAGTGTTACTTCAGTCTGACCTGAGAACTCCACCTCCTGCTGTGCAACAATAGATAGCCCAACAGATTAATCCTGTGTGTGTGAAACACATTGGAATGTTTTAACGCTGGCTTGAAACATCTGTGAAGAAATGCGCATTTGGCATTTGCCCTTATATTGTGACACAGCCATTTTTAGGAAATTGAACTGATAAACAGCATGTTTGTGTTTCATAGCATTAACTCCCTGAGTTCCCACAACAGCAGAAGCAGTCACTGGGAGGTTTGGAGAGCGCCGCAACCCAGCTGTCTTGGCAGCCGTACACTGCATATTACATTAGCTTGCAATTAACCAGGTCTCACATGCCCACAAGGCCTAATGTGATTGGATGCAATATATATATATATATATATATATATATATATATATATATATGTTTATATATAAAAGAACAGGAGAATGCATTCCATAGTGTGAACTTTAGAGTGATGTTTCAGTTGCTTCGTTTCTGAAGAATGTACATGGACCTCTGCAGTTGTCAGATGACTATTAATCATTATTTTTAATCATATTTTTAAATGTATTTTAATGCGGTTTGACTACTGTTAAATATTTAGGCTCTTCATTAAATGTATAACACATAATTTTTAGGGAATAGCTGTAAATCTCCACACTGAAATATCCAGGTTTCCGAGTCTGTTAAGCACTGTCTTTTTGAAGGCATCAACTGTGTGGTCAGAGTAGGTATGGCAAAACAGTCCCCCCTGCTGAGAACCACCCAGAGCAAAGGATTGTGGGTCCTGTGATTTTAGATATGCAAAGCCTAACTGTGACTGCTAAAACAAGACAAATGAATTTGTTATGGGCTGGGAAATGGAATCAGCTGTAGTTGTGGAGGACAGTGGAGGTAGGAGTGCACATGCTGCCCATGTTTGTGGGAACACAGAGACCAGTAACAGAGAATAATGGCGAAGGTCCATATCCACAAGATTAATATGACATCAAAGAGGGTGGATTCACATAGGAAATTAAAAAGTTGAATTCGGAAGCCCAGTAAAAATGACAGATTATGATGGCTCCAAGTTGTCGGTTCTTGACTAGGAATAAATAATGTATTTGGTCAGTTTTAATAATGTGTAATTATAATAGGTTCTATCATTCTAATAGCATTTTCTAGGAGCATTTTAGCATTCTAGTAGCATTTTAGTAGCAGTTAACAAAGAGTAAACACACATACACAGTATGTGACATCAGATCAGTGTGTACTCTGGAGAGTTGGAGGGAAGTACATAGTGTCACAGCCAGTAAGCTACTGAGCTACTTCTGTCTAGTGGTGAATCAGTATAGATATATTACCTAATCCCCATACTAAAACAGGCACTGGGAGTGACTGGTTCAGTGATTTCACACGTGAATGTGTTGACTTCAGCTGAAGGATTATTCTGTGAAGATCTATAGTCTTTCCAGGTGAGACACCTTTTTAGACCCCTGAATGAGTTTACCAATTTTAAGTCTGTTTATCATTTGGTTTTCATTTTGGCTTTTTAGTTTTTGCTTGACAGCAAATGTGCTTTTTAGACCCCTGAATGAGTTTACCAATTTTAAGTCTGTTTATCATTTGGTTTTCATTTTGGCTTTTTAGTTTTTGCTTGACAGCAAATGTGCAGATCTGGAAATGTTCTTAGACATATAGGTTCATTGCAACTCTTTCTCAACTTTCTCAAACTGCTTTTCTCTCTCTCGCCTTTATGCATGTGCTCGCCCTCCTCCCCTCCTCTCTCCTCCCCATCCCTCCTCTCCCTCCCTCGTTCTCTACTTCATCCTCTCTTGTGGCTTGAGCAAGATAAATCACTGAAGGATGCTGGCAGAGCTTTGCTGTTAATTCCCATGCTGCTAACTCCAGTCAGGCCAGGAAGGGACTGGCACACTCCAGCTTTTCACAGACTTATTGATAGCAGGAAAGGTCCGTTTACACTCAGCACTCACACAGAGAAGAGAGGAAGATGTGGTGAAACAGAGGAAGAGAAAGGAAAGCGAGTGATGGGGAAAAAAACATATATATGCCGAGAGACATTAATCGATTGTTCTTGCATTGCATTGAACATGTATTGTTTAGTGTGTTGTTTAGTACATGCTGTTATTGAGTGCTTGTGGCCCTCTCTGCTGATCTAAAGTATTGAATTACATTTGCTGGTCTAGAGGAGAGAGTGATGAGTCTCTGTGCCTGACCTGGGCTAATGCTTGGCTACCCTGGCAGATGATCTATGGAGCCCTATTGAATTAGGGCTGGATGTTGAAGGGCTCCATCTATCCCCACAGATAAGGGAGGAAGAGGTACAGAAGAAAGGTGATGGAAAGAGAATGAGTGAGAGCCCAGCACATCAGTGGCTATCTGTGAACACCTGCTCACTCTGATTGAATATGGCAAATGCAGAACCAAACATTATGGAGAAAACCTTGTGTTTGGCCAGAGGCTTGAGTAATTGGACAGCGCTGTTCAAAGCTGTGAAAGTTTCAAATGTCCAAGAGACTGGACTGGAATCAGTGGTATTGGATTATGGCCATATTGTGCTCAAAAACTCTAGAGCTATCACTGGTACTAGAAGAGCCTTAAACTCTTCTGAAGACACCTGAAAACATAAGTGCACAAGCTTGGATTGAATGAAAAGGTTACAGTTAAGCAAACTGAGAGGAATGAAAGACTCAGAGACTCAGTGGTCTAAACCCACATCATTGGACATCTATGGCCTCCGGTCAGATCTCTCCCTTCCCTCCTAGGCCAGCAACGAATCTTAGGCAGCGTGCTGCAGACTCCTTCCAGGGCCCACTGAACACGGCAGCTGTGTAATCAGGGGGCCGAGTACATCTCTCCTGCCGAGAGACACCTAGAGCAAAGGACTCCTCTCCTTCTGATCTCCCCCTCTCATCTCCGCATCCCAGCAGAGATGCACCTGGGCCAGGCCCAGCGGCAGGGCCTTTTTGATTTTTTTGAATCTTTTAACGCAAAGCAGACAGACGAGATCTGTCACTGGCGGCAAAAAGGAAAGCAAATGCCTACCTATCATGAGATAGGGCACTGAGGGAGGGAGAGAGAGATTACAGAGTGCTGTGTTTGGGATGTGGGCTAGCACAAGAAGATAGCAGGATGTGTGTAAGATAGATGAAATCTATTTTCACGGGGAAATTTGAAGTAATGATTAAAAGCCTTTTAAAGGTTTCTCAGAAGCACATGAAAGGAAATGGGAAATTTCATGGAATATTAAAGTGAAATTTAAAAGCATTTAAAACTTTTTAGAGGGCACTGGCAAAGCAAGTGATTCTCATGTGGGCTCCCCTAAGCTACTCTTCTCATACTGTTGAAGTCACTGGTGTCATGAATTATTGCCACGGAGATATGACTTGTTTCTCACATAATGGTCAGGGCTGGAATTTATGGATTCAATGAAATTGTTAAATACAGGATTTTGCAGTGATAGCTTTATTTCCCATTTGTGCTGTGGGACAGCTAGAATGTTTGTGTAGAACTGTAGCTGGTTAATGTCATGCATATCATCCCTCCTAGCCATATGTTTATGAAGATTAACCGAATGCCTGTGTATGTGTAAGTGCAGCTCATAAGAACACATTCACATGCATATGAAATTTCACTGTATGTTTGACTTGGCAGAAGCTTCAGTTTAAAGCACGTTGTAAAAGCATCAAGTCGTAAAACAGTTGTAAAAGATTAACCTTTTAAAAGATGCATCTTTCATACACAGCATAAATGGACAACTCTCTCTCTATCTCTCTCTCTCTCTCTCCCCCCCCCTTTCTTTGTGCTACAACAGTTACTTAAGTTAAACTGGGTCACAGGAGGTCTAAGATCGTAACCCTTACTCTAACCCTTATTCTAACCTTCACTCTTGTCCTCAGAGCTTTACTGATTCACCATGAGGTCACAGACATGCTAGTGACCTCATGGTGAACCAGAGGTGCCATTTTCTCCTCCCCCTGGCTAAAACTGGCTCTGGCATTCCCCTGTCGCTTCTCACAGGCTCTCTAGGTGATGCAATGGACCGTCATTGGCAAAGGGATGGGTGCTTAAACCCACCTGCCTAATCCAACTCAGTTGATTGGATAGTGTGGTGATGATGTTATTATGTCGTAAATGTGTGGATTAGTTTGTCAGTAGCTGGCTGTTTTATCTGTGGTTTGATTGATCAATGCAATGTAGAGAACTTGTGCATCTCCCTTGGCTTGACTGGTATTGCCTGGTGGTGATTGCCTGTACTTGACTGGTAACTTGACAGGTAAGGCAGCCTGAGCTAGGAGTCAGAAGCCAGTTTATGAGGGGCTTATTAGAACATTTCTGCATGAGAACATCAAGGAGAGGGGAATGGATGTACAGAAAGAGATAGAGAAGTATTCTAAAACACTGAACACATACACTGTTTGAGGCCACCCTCAGTGTTGTGTTGTCTTAAAGAATCAGCAGTGGTATAGTTGAAATGGTTGCGTGTTATCTGCCCACCGAGGTGCTGTCACCATCACCTGCACGTTTGGAAGACTAAAGTTATCATCAGCAGCATATTTCTCTTCTCTTCTCATATGCACCCGGCATTTAACTGACAAGTAAGCAATTTGGTTTTGAGATGTTTCTCTACTAAGTGATGAGAAATGATACCCTGTTCAGTTCTACATGCCTCTCCTCTCATTATCTCCTTTCCCCTTAACTCTCCCCTGTATTTTACTCTTTTCCTGTGGTCTCTCCATCTTTTCACTTTTACCCTTCCCTCCCCAGAACTCCTCTCCTCTCCCCAGCTCTCTGACTGCTGCTAGTTCCCTTTCCTCTCTCCCTCTCCTCTCTTCCTCTCGGTCTTCTACTCTAGCCTGTCTTCCTCCCCTCCGTTTCTACTCCTCTTTTCCCCCATCTTTGTCTTCTGTCCTCTGACCCTCAACAGCACTGACAGTGGGGCAGCGCCTCATACGGTGGTGAGTCGCCGCCTAACAGGGGATTAAGCATGTGGGGGAGAGGGGGGGCATGTGTGGCATGGTGCCCAGCCCGCGCATCATTGAGCGCAGCTCTAGCCAGCAGACCACATGACCACAGTCCTCTTACTGATTCTTTCCCTCCTCTCACTCATCCTCTTTTCTTTATGGCTCTCCATGTTTTATTTTTCTCTCTTCTTAATTTCTTTCTCCCTTTACTATCTTCTCTATCCTTTCAAACTCATTTACTCTCTATTCATACTTTGTCTTGCTCCCTTATTCTCGCAGTTGCTGTTCCTTTCATTCTGTCCTTTTCTCTTTGTCTCTCCCTCCCTTCCTCCCTGTCACTCTCTCTCTCTCGTCTTTAAGACGTTCTGTCATGATCGACAATGAAGGTTTTGGAATTCTCTCTCTCCCCCTTGCACTCATCTTATCTTCTGGCTTTCTCTGCTCTACCCATGTTGGTTCCTGACTCTGTTGTCCAGACAACCGCACTCACATGCCATGTTCAGGGTGTATTGATTCAGTTGGACTCATTGCCATCGGCTATACTCAAGCCAGCCATTGGTCGCTATCTCTCTCTCTCTCTCTCTCTCTCTCTCTCTCTGTTTCAGGGTGACCTCGCCCCTAGTCCTTGTAGGCCACCAATGCTCTGTCTTCCTGCATCTTTCAGTGTCTCCAGCATGGCTCCTCGCCCTCCATGTTTCAGCAAAGAAGGCACATAATGAAATATTAACCGAAGCACTAACATGGACTGGCAGAGGAGAGAGAGAGAGAGAGAGTGCAAAAGGGAGGCTAGAGTAGATAGGGATAGAGAGAACAGATGATCAATAATGTAGCAGAGTAAAGTATCTCATGAAGTCCTCCCTGGGATATGAGTTGCTCTATTAACAGAGCTGGGGGAATGAGCCCTAGTTGACTTTGCAAGAACACAAGCTGTCACTTTGACCCAAACTACGCTAGCTCAAGTTACATAGCATCCATGGAGTAGTGTAGACATGTTTTATCGGTAGAGACACCCAGCCACAGCACTCTCGCTCCCAGAGGTGGGCTTCCCAGCTGTAAATGGCCTTCATCCTGCGCAAGACATATTGTAATTAATCTAATATACAGTGTGTGTTGCCATATATATATATATATATATATATATATATAGATAGATATACTGTTCTATAGTTATCTTGGTTTGCTTTAACAGTACGTTTACGTAATTTAAAGCAGTTTTTTTTTTTTTTTTAAGTTCGTGAATTCCATGGACATTTTACATCGACAACGACTTTGAGGTTAAGTTTACACTACTCAAAAAATGTAGAGGCAGGAATGTTCAGATTTCACGAGCAATGCATGTTCGTATCAATGTAATATATGATGATATGGTGTGTTACTTTTAGATACTTAAATGATATGTTAGTGGACTTAATGAAGTCTAGGTCAGAAAGCGTAGTCATGGTTACCAGTTTGCTTATTTTGATAGGGGAATGTCAGTCAACAACGTCTTAAATGACAAGATAATGGCTAGTAGCTATGTAGGGGTGTAGTAGGGATTTTTAAGTGCAGGTGCACTTGATGATGTGGATCTTATAGCAATGAATCTCACATGCATGCTTCCAAAACATGGGTGCACACAGGTCAGCAAAACTATCATCCCAAATGTTTTATTTATTAGGCCGGCAAAAATAGCAGCAACAACACCCCACAAGAATTCACAAGCTCGCAAAATGCAAACACAATTACCAGTGTCCTCTTGAAATGCCGAGGTGCGCAAACAAGAGAACAGAACACTTTTTTTTCAAAGGTTTGAGTAGTGTCCTTTTTAACTAATTGATGTGAAATACTCCATGTATTCATCTCAGAGTTTTTGTTTTATTAGGTATACACGTCTTTTGTACACACGTCTTTTGTGACTGCGATAGCCAGTTAGCAATGTAAGTTGTTCCCAGCATTGTTTTGCGTGCAGATTCACTGGTCCATGCATACGATTTAGCAAAAATTGGTTTAGCCCACTGTAACATCTAGCCTGTCATTTACGATGAATTAGATCTTGACATTTAGTTCATAATCCCCAAAACACTGCAAGTCAATGAGGTGCACCTTGGAGATCACTTGTAGCCTGTTATTTTTGCTGTTAATATAGGCCTGCAGTTTCGAGCACTGCTTGCATTCTTGCTGATAAAAAAATACAAGAAATTGCCACATTGGAGGGCCCTTGTGAGATTAAGTTTCTGAAAGCCTGGTTCTGACATGTCACATCCGTAATGCAAATATGTCACATCCGTAACGCCCAAAAGAACTCTAATAAAAAACAACTTACAAACCAAGTTTTTTTTTTTGTTCACTCAGGTGTCCTGATTGGCTTCCAAAACATGGGTGCACACGGGTCAGCAAAACTAGCCTAATGTAATGCCACCACAAAATTAATAGTATTCATGCCCCTAGAGTAACTCAGTTTTACAGAAATTCACATGGAGTTGAACGTGTCAGAGTTCTCTTTTCTCCTGTTTTCCTCCTTTGTTTCTGTCGTTTCATCATTGTCAACATTCATCTGGTATTCCTCTAAACCATGCACAAACACGCACTCGAATGGACTCACTGCTTAAATCAACACATGGACACTAAGCCTGGTGTTGTTAATAGGAAATCCATGTAGCCTACATCAAAGAGCAGGAATGCACCACCACTAATCTTTCAGAAAGACATTGTGTGCGTTGCACATTTTTCACAAGCACCATTCATATAGAAGACACAACGCAAACTCTACATACAGAATGTACTGAGGCATACACCATTGTGGAAAATTACGCAAGGCTCAAGTGTAAGTGCAATATATTTCAAGGTTACTTCTGCAGAAATGCATATGGCTGTAATGTAGCCTTAATGAAACATTGACCTGAGCATATTACATCAAACAGCCAAGTGTTTCAAATCAAATGAAAACACAACAGTGCGCTGTATGCTCTTCACGTCTGTGAAATGCAATAAAGAAGCAAGGACACAGTCATCTCCTGTATGTTGGCTTCCAGAGATGCTTTGTGATATGTGCTGTATGTCCCCCACCTAAGGCAAAGGCATGAGTGCTGTTCAACATGTTGACAGGGCCATACAGGAGCTGCCAGTGTCTGTGATGCTGCACACCCCACACTGTTTAGAGGGCAGATGCTCATCAATGAGGCAAACAGTACCAGATATCCAATGACACACACAGACACCCCTACATACACATACACAGACTTTACATACACATAGAGTACATACACATGCAAACACATTCTCACATGCAGTAATTGTGTGTACTGTATTAAGTGTGCAGTATATACTCTTTTGATCTCATGAGGGAAAGATATGTGAAATAGATTCTTGTGTATAGCCCCACTGGAGCTATACACACAGTCCCAGTGTCTGAACCTCAAGGTTCAAATGAACTTAAACTACTGGTGTCTCGACACCCACCCCCACCCACCACCACCACACACACTTACACACTCAAAGAAAGAGAGATTGTGTAATTGTCAGACGGTGTGTTATGTATAGGGACTGCTGTTGTGGGTGCTTCTCTTTTTCACGCTGCATGATTATAAAGCTCTTTTAAATGTGCTGGAGAGCCAAGCCGTGCTAGACCACCAGGGCTGCTCAGTTTTAAGTGCTCTCTTACCGTAAGTCAGGCCATGACCGCGTTAAGACGGCCAACAGACAGGCACACACTCCACGGGAGCTGTAGAACAGCTGAAATCAGTACTGGGTGGATTTTTAATGTCTGACTGTTGTTTGATGTGGTAGGGTGTTGTCACTTCCTGAAGTCTTATGACAGAACTAAGACAGTTGACAGTAAACACCCGCGTTCCATTCCTTGCTATATGTCATAGATATCTCAAGGTCTCTCTGTGGCTGTTCCAGGCGTCACATAGTGTCAGTGACTTTCACGTTCATACATCTCCTTAGCAAGCTAAAGAGAGTCCAGTTTGTCCTGCTTAAACCTGTTGAAGTAGACAGCTAATCATTTACATGCCAGTGGTGGCATTCTTCATTTCCTCTTCTGTTATACAGTGACATAGTCCAGTTCTGTTGTTGTGTAGGCTAGACCACAGTTCCAAAAGCATGACCCATTCCTTTGGGATGCTCATCAGCAGGGAAGGAGAGACTAAGCGCTGCTACCTGTTCCAGTGAAAGCCTCCCCATCCCCAGAGAGATTTTCAGAGACTTTGCTTCTGAAAAGACTGCTTGGAAGAAAACATATTGTGTCAAAATTCATACATACAGCGACCAATAGCCTGCTGAACAATCTAAAGGGACTGGATAATGGGCAAAAAAGTTTAGAACAGATTTTTTTTATGATGGCACCAAGATATTGCTGTTTATCTGGGCTGCAAAGCTTTGGATGTTTGTGAACTGTAACATTTCAGCATCACAGAGGCTTTCCAGAGGAGAGCACTGACAGACAGTTGGGAGCCATTGGGAGACAACAATAAGGTCCATTTTGTTCACTGTTGCATCCAAGCTGACAAAAACAGCCCAAGCATCTCATCAGGGGTCTGATGCTTTGCACAGGGTCACTTATTACTTCCTAAAAGACAAGATCTAGATTGAGAGCCACTTGTCTCTACGGATCAGTGGAATCTGCAGAAAGTTCCTGGAATGCCAAGTTAGTTGTTAGCCTTTTGGAACTGCGTGGGTGAGCTTTCAGGAAGGCCAGGAAGCAGCAGCACATCAGTGAGCTCTCTCTTGTTTTCTTTTTACAGTGGAGAGAGAGTCCATGTGTCGAGAGACCTTATCTAGTCGCAGAGCTGACCTTTAAGCTCTGTGTCACATTTGTATGTGTGCAAATGTGCATGCATGCTTGTGTGCATGCTGTGTGTGTGTGTGTGTCATCGTGCAAAGCTGTGGATATCTGACCCTGGCATGTTCAAGCCTCCAAAGGTTAAAGTGTACAGCTCTCAAGGGGCTGCCTGCTAAGGTGATTATTGTGGTGTCAATATAGAGAGACCGATACAAGCTTTACACACACACACCTACCTCTGTTGGTTTGACACTTTTGGGTGATTCTTCTGTCCTCTTTAACTATGTTTAGAGTATGGAAAGTTTGTGGGGGATTGAAATAAAAATGTAACTACACTGCTCTTTTGGGACCTGTTAAAGCCTGGTCTGATTTTACTGATTTGTTTGTTTGTGGGGGGTGTAAAAGAGAAAGAGAAAAAGAAGGGTTAGGGATAGATAGATAGATAGATAACACTTTATTGTCATAACAACTCTGAAATTTGTCTTGCGTCTTTAGCAAAGTATTGCATTGCAGCTCCATTTGAGGATAAATGCACAGAGCAACACATTACATGTACATCCATAAACATATCCATACAGTTTCACAAAAACTTTCACAGACAGCTACAGAACACATAACAACACGTATGACATCAGTGTCCCATCAGGGTCTCCTTGACCTTGTTGTAGTGTCAGTGTTAAGCTTGAGGATAGTCTGGTGGTTTACCCTAACCCTAACCCTAACCCAAGGAGAGGGGGGTTGTGAGAGAAAGGATAAAGGCCTTCCTGGGCTTCTCACTAACAAGGGCCCCCACACTGAATTAGGCCATGTGTTACAGGATGGATGTTAAACTTTCCTAACTACATTCCCTTGCTTGCATCATGAAAACATACTAACTTAGTGTTGAATAATGAACAAACGGGAGGCGTCTGTGTGTGTGTGTGCATGTGTGCACATGTGCATGTGTCTTAGTGTTTGTAAGTGTGGGTGTGAGGGGGCTGATCTTGGGGCTGGGGGTGTAGGAGTGTTGGCGCAAGTTGGGGTGGTTGTTGCCGAGGATGTAGTCGTGGTCTTTGGGTGGCTGTCATCACCATAGAAGCAGAGAAAGGTCACGGAACTTGCCGGAGCGTGGTTATGGCAGCCCTGGTGGCTTTGGTTGACATGTAAACAAGCAGGGTGGCTGGGGGAGTTAGCTGTGGGTGGAAACCAAACAGGCGCTGCTGTGTGTGTGTGTGTGTGTGTGTGTGTGTGTGCACTTCAAAGTCTCTGCAGTAGGCTTACTCAACAACAGAGTACACACAATGAATGAAAAATTAACTTTCAGATTCTCAAAGTGCATACTCAACATTCCCAAACCACTGTGCTTTGGGGCAAAGCCAGACATATCTAACACATCTTTGAACAGAACTGTCATGTCTTTGTCAGTGAACTCATACATAGCTCTAGCAGTGTTCCTCTGCCAGGCTTAATGTGCCTTCTTGTTACTACTTCCTGCTGGGTCTTAGCCAATTACAACCCCAGGTCCTTGCAGTAGGTTAGAATTTATTAAGATATGCTAACATTATGACATGATAAATTCATGCTTATATCACCTTGTGAGACAGCAAGCTTTTCATGTTGCATTTTTGAAGGAGGCTGACAAAAAAAACATAGGCGTTCCCATAAATAAATGGGAAAATACAGTTTGCAACTTGCCGTTGCTTTGAGACCATATTGCTCTCCTACTCTTTTGAACTGGAATGGAGTGGAGTGGTGAGGCTGGGGAAGACTGACATGTCTGTGGCTGGTGGAGTAGTAGTAGTAGCCTTCTTTATGGCTGTGCCAAGTCATGTTGACGCTGGCTCCCTGCCAGGCCCTTTGTCTTGAAGGCCACAGGCCCTGAGCAGTGTGACCTTACCACAGAGAGCTGTTAGATAGGACCAAACGATTAGTGTGACTGTTGACAGGGCTTCCACGACACAAACACACACACACACAGCCTGACAACAGGGTGAGCCGAGCCAGGCAGGCAATGAGCTGTCTAAGCATCAGTACTGGTGGTGTGTGCATGTGTGTTTGCGCCTCTCTCTCTTTCTTTCCCTGTCTTTCTTTGTTACTCTCTTTGTGTGCGTGTATGTATGTGTGTGTGTGTTTGTTTATTAGACCAATGTTTATGTGTGTGGCTCATAGGTCATTGTTTATAAAAGCAGGATTAGTGTGTCCTTCCCTAAGATAAGATGACACATGTTGTTGTGTGTTGTGTGTGTGTGTGACTGACTGTATTGTGTGGGAAGCCACACACTGTCTTGTGAGGCTGCTGCAGCACTGGGCCCTGAGGCTGTGTGTCTAGAACAGCCATGCCAAAGGAATTACTTAGGATGTTAACCCACAGACAAAACAGCCTGACACACAGTCTAACTTGTAGTTAAACATGTCTGTTTGTGTGTGTGTGTGTGTGTGTGTGCGTGTGTGTCTGTGAGTGTTTGTGTTGGGTTGGTGAGAGAGAGAGGGAGAGAGTTATTGTGCATCTCCCCTGGAGTGGCTGTCAAAATCTCTACCAGTGACCCAAATGAGTTGTAAATTTAAGAGGATCATGAGTGGGCTTCCTCTCTTTCTCTCTCTCTCTCCCTCTCTCTCTCTCTCTCTCTCTCTCTCTCTCTGTCTCTCTCTCTCTGTGTTTTCATAAAATACACTCACCAGCTCAAAAGAGAAGGGGGCTCAGGGATAGACAACAGGGAACGGTATATCCTCTACAAAAGAGGTTTTTGATTGACATAATAGCTCTGAAAAACTTAACCACTATTCCAGCTATTCCATAATATAGTTACTGGCTGTTATTGTGAAGTGAGGCTGTGGACACACACATACACACACACACACACACACACACACACACACACACACACACACAAAACCTTAATTGCATATGTTCAGGCAGCAGATTAGTGAACGTTAGTAGTGTACTCTGGTGTGTGTGTGTGTGTGTGTGAGAGAGAGAGAGCGTACATATTGCTGTTGTTGAGAAGACTCATCTGATTTTGTTGTTTTGATTCATATGTAGGTTAAGCTCCTTGCTGGTTGATTATTTGAGAAATGATTGTCCTCTTCTTCTACTCCGACCTTCAGTCCACTACCTGCCCCTATGTAGCCATTCTTTTACCCCCTCCTCTTCCACTCCCTTGCCCCCATCCCTATCCTGCTTGGATGTCCTACTGTCTCCATAGTGATTAAAAATGTTCCTTTATTTAAAAGTGTTTAAACTTTGTGCTGTGTTGTGCTGTGTGCTGTGTTGTGTCACGATGGCCCATTGATGCTGGTTGACGTGGACTAAGGCCCTGTTTACACCTTTGAAGTGTTTGAGGTGGCTAAAACTCTGTTTATGTGTAAACGTGAGGCCCAAATGAATAGAAAAATATCCGTTTATGAAAATATCTAGGTACGTGTAAACAAGCCCTAATAGGCCTGTGTAATTACTCTGTTAGTAGGGCTGCACTTGTATAAGACTGGAGCCCCTGCTGCTGTTTTTGGATGTGTGTAAAGCTCGCTATTAGCCTATAGAGCCCACAGAGTGGAACCGTGGGAAGGGGACACAGACGTGTCAAACATGCAGTAGACAAACACAAATGGCTTTTCTCCTGTCTTTGGAGCCTGGGCGCTCTGTTATCTGTTATAATATTTGGAAATGGGAATGATGAGGGTTAGTGCTTGTGGGGTGTGTGGACACCAAGGGGTCAGGACAGGATAGAGGGATGGACAAGAGAGGGCTTAGGGAGGTTAGTCGTCTGTCTGTATAGTGGACTCCTTAATGCATCACTCAGCACATGAGAATGCCACTGTCCTAGCCGGGCACTGAGCTTCCTTGGTGGGACAGTCAGTGTCAAAGGAAGGAGGCTCCATCGCCTCAGTGGCTGGCCATTTGCACCCCAGCACATTCAGATGGGCCTGTCTGGCCAGTCCAGATGGCCCTTGGAGTACGAGTGCTCTCTCCCTCTCACTCATTCATAGACACACAGAACCACAAACAGGAATAGGGGGCAGGGAGTTGCGGATTTAGACAAGCATGTGGGAGCTCAATTAGGTCAGGCTACCGGGCCACTGCAGTCTGTCAGATCTGGTAAAAGCACATTTATGGATGAGCCACGGTCACAGCCACACAGCCAGCCTGCCGTCCACTGTCTGCCCTTAGCACATGTTAGAGTTAGTGCCACTGAACACCTAGCACCTCAGACATGGCAAAATAGTGCACTGAACACTAGCACCTCAGACATGGCAAAATAAGCAACTTTGCGATCAAGGTCACAAAGGTCTCAGTATCACGCATAGTTAATGAGATAATTTGCATATTTTGATAAATTTGAGGTATGTTCAACGGCCCTATCACCAGGGTCTCCAAATTTTGCTCATTTTTTTGTCCAAACAGCCACCCAAGTCCTGTGACCATCTCACAAAAATGTCAGTCTGGTACCATCAAAACAAATTTTGTTTGCTGAATATTTGCACACTAGTGTAGTATCATGTGTAGATTTCTGACATGACCTTGAAATTGCTATCTGACCCACTGGTGATATTCTGTTGTTGACTGAAAGAAATGCAGACAATACTTGCAGCAATTTGAAAAAATGACTAAGTTTGGTGTCAAGTGATTTTGATTGCTTAGTACATACACTTTCAAAACTTTACAGACCTACAGATTCTTACATCATGTTATTAATGCTGTTAAAATTAAAATTATGCTGTTTTGAGCATAAACATTAGATATTAGCTAGTGTACTGGGGTCCAAGCTCATTGGACATATTAATAAGGCATCAGACATCTTATTATGATATCTCTCATTGTCTCATCTGTATCATATTTCTTTCAGTTTGGTATCACTTGACCCACCTCACCATTTAATTTGAAGTTAGTCGCGTTTGTATTTTGTATATCATAATCACTGGTAGTGACCTTTATTGCAAAGTTGCTTATTTTGCCCTGTCTACCTGTGTGTGTGTGTGTGTGTGTGTGTGTGTGTGTGTGTGTGTGTGCGTGTGCACAAAAAAATGCTGACAAACATGAATAAACTGCTCTGTCTGGTCTAATTCCTTTTGGCTCATCAGATGCTTGTACTGTAGGCACAGAAATGGAAATGTTGCCTGTTGACCATTAGAGTGTGTTGGCATAAAATGTTTTAAAAGCCCTAGGGGGACTGGTTTGTGTGTGCGTGTGTGTGCGTTTGTGTTGAGCAGCCTGCCCCTCCCCTGTCAATGTGAAGCTGTTGAGGCAGTCCGAGAGCCAAGAGGCTGTTACAAAACACTTTTGAATAGATGGAACTTCTTATATTGACACATTCTGTGTAGGGGTGGAGGGTGAAAGTTGATTCATGCAATTATGGTGCATGATTTTTGTTTTATGTGTGTGTGTGCATGTTTGCATGTGTGTGTGTGTGTGTGTGTGTGTGTGTGTGTGTGTGTGTGTGTGGAATGTGAGAGTGTGTGTGTGTGTGTATTCTGTTCACTCCCTTTACATTCCCTTTCCTTTTCCCTTCAAAGGCCTTGTGTGTTGTTCTATCATGCACACGGCAGCGTTATTGGCTGTGTCTAAAATGCCATTCTTCTTAATTATATTCATTTTTATGCACTGCAAGGCTCTCTGAGTCCAACCCAAAGCAGGAAAGAAAGCTGAGCAGTCAGCAGGACATCACAAATAAAAAGATAGATAAGAAAACATTCCAATAGACAGAGCAGAGGAGGCAGAAGATAACATGAGAGAAAGGGAGTTATAGAGACAAAAAAAATATATAGTAAGAGAGAGAGAGGGAGAAGAGGGTTGAAAACTGAAATCAATATCAACCACAGGCTGTTTCCAGATTCCCCTCACAGTGAAAGAGTGGAAGAAATTGAATGTAGAAGCATAGAAATCAGAAATAATTTTTTGTGCTGTCACAGTTGCATTGTTGCTGTTGGTGGTTGTGGTGCGTGTGTTTGTGCACGCATGTGTGTGTTGGTATGTACACAGACTACTTGCTAAAGATTCCAGATTACTACAGCTTGCCCTCATCCTCATCACTGTCTCTCTCTGTCCTAAAAATCCCTGCTTCAAGAAGGTGATGTTAAGGCCTCTCTCTCTCTCTCTCTCTCTCTCTTCTTTCTCTCTCTCTCTCTGTCAGTGTATTTTCTGTGTGTGTGTGTGTGTTTGTGTGTGTGTGATAGAGAGAAAGAGAAAGAGAGAAGGAAAGGAAGAAAAGAGAGAGAGAGGTTATTGTATCTTTTGTACACTTGTGCCAGTGGAATCCACAGGTTCGTGTCTAAGCTCCGCATTCCAACCCTTGGTGTCCTGGCACACACCCCATCAACAGACACAGACACACACACGCACAAACTCAAAACAACGCAATTCTCAACTCAGCTCAACTCTACTCAGCTGGATGGTACCAGTGATCTGATATAAATGTTGTATTTAAATTTCTACAAATGATCTGCAGTCGCATTGTCTGTGCTGACGATTGAAATAAAGAGCTATTGCTTGTTAGGCCCTAACCACACACTTGGATGTGCTTCTTTGTCTGTAAGTGGTGGAGAGTGGATGCTAATTGAGGGAGAAAAATCAATTGATGATGTGTTTTATTGATTCATAGGAGTTTCTGGAACACAAAGCATTTTAAAATGTAATATTTCAGGAAGACTGTATGATTCATTTCATAAAACTCTCCAAATAAGCCTCAGTTATCGGAAGAAAGGGTTTGCAACTGTGAGTAACCATTATGAAACCTTTTCAAAAGTTATGTGATTGGGAGGTACTTAGTGTTTACCCATTACTGTGTGTTAGGCCTTAGAAAAAGCTCACATAAGTCTTAGCCACACAAGCTAATTGCAGTGATTCCTAATGACATTGCCATTAGCATGTGCTTGAAAAAGGGCAATTAGGTTAAAGACGCTGTCTGCAGTTCACTGTGGGGAAAGGGTGATATTTGAGGTCAATAGCCAATCAAATTACACCCCTCCTCTCTGTGCTGCAAACCACAGTGATTGGTTTAAATTTTTTTGTCTGGGCCATGTTGTGTTTTTCCCCATTTAGCCTACAGAATCAGATTTTTCTAAATGAAGTGTCTTCAAGAGTAATGGGCATGTAGTTCTCATCAGTCAAAGAAATTATGTGCTATGAAGGTAGCACTTTTCAATCTGTAAAAAGTGCTTATTTACTGTTTGTTTGCGTAGCTAAACCAAATGGCTTGATCCTAAGAAGTACTACCTCACAAAAAGTTATAACCCATTGTTTTCACTCCACACAGCTCTATTTACATTGAACACTGCCCAGTTAGGGAGCCTAAGTTACTTACAGAAATATGAATGGGTGTCAGTGGAGAGATAAAAAAATATTTACAGGTCCTGTTTGTTTTGTCACAAACTTCATGTATGCTGTTTGGGAACTTTAAACATAATTTTGCACACTGAGAACCTGCTGTTTTTCATTAGGCTTCAAAAGTTAAGATGATTTTGTGTGAAGCAGCTTTTCAGACTACACTCTTGTCTAGGACATTAGACACCACTATTGCTTTGAAAAGGCTAGCGGTCATGCTAACTAACGGTTACAGTATGCTACATTCTAGCTTACTTTGCAGCAGTTCACGGAAAAATACACCATATCTGATGTGTTTTGTCTTTATTCTTTCATTCTGAATAATGAAGACTGTAAAACCTGTTGCTCTAAAAAAAAATCACATACATCATATGTATAATTAAAGGCTCATGATTATGGAAGCCCGTTTCCGCCACATAGAAAAAAAACAGATCATATATCTTGCTACTCTGAAATAGCATCTCTTTATTCTGAGAAAGGATCTCACTATTTTGAGATAGTATCTCGTTATTCTGGGATAGTATCTCATTATTCCAAGATACTATCTCAGATTAAAGAGATACTATCTCATTATTCTGATATACTATCATTATTGGAAGAACAGGGTTAGGCGGCAGTGCACATTTCTGTTTTGCTGTCCATGCATGCAACAGTTGGTAGGCCTAGCAGTCTATATGCCATATAGCCAGCGACGCTGCTAGAAATTTTGGGCCCTATGACAGAAAATTATTTTGGGCTCCCAAACATTGATTATAATATTAAAATGTTCTCTAGGGCCCCCTGTCAGTGCCAGGCCCTTGGAATCATCCTAACTTTCCCCCCCCCTGGCGGCGCCCCTGCATATAGCATAACATATTTGGCCCACAACTGAAAGTTGAGTCTAGTGAGTGTATTGATGAGCTTTATGTGCGTAAATCGGTCTTCTACAGTTTATTTGCATGGCATGTCTTATATCATGGAAGGTGCCGTGAACTGTGTTTAGGCGAGACTACTGGCTATATGCTATATAGTGAGACACTTGCAGCCTGTTAAGGTTGCGTGTGTATGTGTGTGTGATTGTTGCTGCTGAGAGTGGAGTTGGGAATAAAAGCAGTCAAGTCTGAGCACGCAGGAGGGCACCTCGGGGTGACAGATTAATGCAGCCAGGTACGGAACCTACAGCCGTGCCGAACCAACGTTGTTGGACTATTTGCAGTCATGTCTTGCTCCACGCCGGAGTTGGGCTATGGACTATACCAGTAGCTTACTCCTTAGCCGGTTAGCAAGGCTTCACATAATATGTCCTACCTGCCTAATAGTCTACTGTTTATTGCATTGCACATCTTATACCGGGGGAAATGCCGTAAACTGTTTAGGCTACTGGCCGCGGCGGCTAAAGCATACGCCTATGAACTAATTGCAGGCTGCAGGTGAGTGAGACACCTGCAACCCTTAACGTGTGTGATTTTTGCTACCGAGTGTGGGGTTGGGAGTAAAGGCAGTCAAGTCTGAGTGCGCAGGAACGCACCTCGGGGTGATAAATTATTGAAGCCAGGTACAGAACCTACAACCGACATGGCTGGACTTTTTACGATCAGTGCGCTCCATGCTGGACTAAGCCAGTAGGCTACTCCTTGGAAGCCGGTTAGCGAGGCTTCACATAATTGCCTATGTCTTATCAGTCTACTGTAGTCACTGTTTGTGTTGGTCTAGTTGTTTGTGTGTGTTGTGAATGTGTGGTGGGTCAGTAAGGGTCAGTTAGCCTCAGGCCGGAGTAAATGGCCGGTCCTCCCCCCTAGTCAAAATTTGGGCTGTGTGAGTGCAAGATGGTTGTGCGGGTGGTTGGACTGTATTTATATTAACCGCTTCTTGTGAATAAATCGGATAATCTGTACTTGTCTGTGTTTATGCCTCCTCTCGTCACTTACTAAACAAAATTGCACCGGGACCCGCAACCACAAAATAATTATTTTCTGTCCTTTGACACCCATTCATATTTTCTGTCATCAAAGGTCCGTGGACCGACTGGAAGAGACTGGGGGACTTAGGCCACGTGGTGTTTCACCTGTCTTTGCAGGTGGTCCACTGGTGAGTTACAAACAGCCCACAGTGTAGACACATGTGGTCAATATTATGTATAATTCATTTTGTGTCATGTTCTCAAAACCATCTTAAAGGCACACCAGGCAAGACTGCGTTTTTTTTATTTCCGGAGCTCCCCCTATAGTCGCTGATTTAAAAAAAAAAAAATAGCAACAGTATCGTACATTCTCTCCAATCTCGCAGAATCGGCGATGATAATTTTCATGCGCTACATTGACTGACAAGCTGGTAATGTGATTTCGATTTAATTCACTTCTGTTTCGTTTCCTCTGATACGGTGCTTCAGATCCTGCAAGTGTAGTAACCGCGGAACCTATGATAGAGGTGGCCGACAAAGGCTTCATTCACCCCATAATGAGCCATTTAATCATCAAAATGACTACGAAGCTGATAAATTAACCTAAAAACGTTGCCTCGTGTGCCTTTAAACTTGATAGTAATTTTTCAGACTATGGTTAGAAAAATCAGGGACAGGGGAGTTTTATTTAATGTGTTTCAATGCAGAGGCAACATGCTTCATATAAAGATCCACCAGCTGCTCTAACTAGACAAGGAAGTAGTCTAAGTACAGAGCAGATAGCCGCTGATGCAGGGGACAAATGCAGGCAGTACAAGCACCAAAACAACCCAAGAACATAATGTTCCACCTGATCTGTAAGGATGGGAACAGCAGGAACTGAATGAAATAAAAACAGTCATGTCGTATGTGGAAAGACAGTTGAGTCAGGCCTAGCTCAAAGACTACAACATAAATTGCATATGCCTATGAAAATATGTGCATTCTGAATCCAATACTCTCAAACTAAAGATGGAGGTGTCCAAAAAGCAGGCCAGAAAGTTCACAGGGCAAAATTGGTGCCTAACACCTGCACTCTGAAAGCTGACTGACAGCGGTGTGTGGACAATGATCAGTCTTTCTTCAGACTGACTTATGCTAGTTACGCTTTCCTCATATCTCTGCTCACACCTAGGGTTAGGCTAGATAACCCTGATGAATCTAAACTAACGTCATGATGTTTCTTCACAACCCTACAGGACCAGCTTGAAGCAGCTTCATTTTCCCTAGTGGCACAGATTTAAAGCCTATGATGGCTGAAGTGAAACATAACTGCTAATGTCCCAGAGAGCACCACACATTGTGGTTATGTTCAACATGCATTGCCTCTGTGGACTGATACCTTCATTCATTCAAATTTGAATGTCTGCACACCACTAGCCATTCATCTGTATGTTATCTCATGTGCTCTTCTGATAGCATTTGTAATGTTGCGCATGAGGAGACGCTTAATTAAGTGCTCACTGAAGCTGAAGACTACAGCAGGACTTTCACACTCAAGCGAAACACCTTCCAGAAACTTCACACTTGTTTGCAGTACTAAGAACTACTGACCATTGTTTAAATGCCTTTGCGCAAAACTCCTATGAGTTAGCATGATGGTAATGGTGTTAATCTGAACAGTTTAGGTCTCAGTGTAGTTGTTGGCACCTTTTGTCTGTCTGAGGTGAAATGTGACCTCTTCTGACGTTGACTGTGCTGTCTTAATGATCCAGGCAGACACAGTCCTGTACTTTCTTTTATTTACAAAACATTGACCTGCAGCCTGTGTCTCTCACACCCTTCATTTTTCCTGCATGCTATTTCTCTGTTGCATTTGCAACACTAACCCAGTTTTTCTGAATAAACACTTACACAGGCACTCCCAGCCTAAGCCAAGCTGTCACTGACTAGTGACTATGGTTGGAGCTTGAGGGGGGCAGATAGTGGAGTCCTGCCTACAGAGGCCTTCCTCACGGGTACTGGGTTACAGGGTTTAAATAGCTCCATGTTGCCTTTAAATAGACCGTCTGTAGCTCTGAATATGGCCTGCAGGCCATGTGTGTCTCTTTGGGCAAAGGCCCAAAGCATAGCTATGTGTGTTGATACTGTGTGCAGATGCAGTCTTCTTCATCTTCTTCTTCTTCTTCTTCTTCCAGTGTCATTACAGTAATAACCATAAATGATTAATGATTGATACTGATTGTCATGAATCATTAATGATTCAACTGCACATATCCTCTCACTACTGCGTCAATGTAGCAGATTTCTCTTAACCACAGCAATGGGCTTTTACAACACACATGGGATAAAGTATGCTGCGTGGTGTCATTCCCTGACCAATGTGTGGGCTACTGTGTAGTAATATTTTAATAGTTTTATGATGACGTGAGAGACTCACGTCATGCTGGTATTGATTCCTCTGTAGACTGTAGACTTCTTCTAAATGGTCATCAGAGGCACTTAGTGTTTCAAGTGAAAAAGATTATATCAGTTGGATAGATGTAAGTGCGTCCCTTGATGACATTCCTGAGAGCATCTTGTGCATTTGTGTGGTGCTTGTGTAAAGTCTGGCTGAAACCAGACTCGGCTCAAAGCAAAGGGAGAGGTTTAAGGGCACACGCGGCATCCGTTACATGAGTCAGGAGCTGGCCAAAAGAGTTTGGCTTCAGGCCTGTTTCTAAGTTATTGGCTGAAAAGGTGTATGTGTGCGCATGTGTGAATGTCACTCTTCTCTGTGTTTGTGTCTGTATGTTTATGTGTTTATGTCTAGTAGGTTATCTGTGCACCTGTGACTTGTCATGCGCGCCCGTGTGTGTGTGTGTGTGTGTAAGTGTGTGTCTGTGCATTAACATTAGCTCCAGCCTTAGTGTCCGTGTTGTTTTAGCGAGGAGCTCTGATGTGGGGCAGCTATTTGGATGCCAGATTCATTGGATCGAGTGATAAGATCGTTCCTGACAGGCTGACGCTGGTGCTCTACTGTTGATGTCCTACCGTCAGAGTACAGCCCCTGTGGAGAAACCACCTGCTGAGAGCATGCAGTTGCCTGTGTGCCTGCCTGTGTGTGTGTGTGTGTGTGTGTGTGTGTGTGTTGAGTGTGTTGTCTGTGCATGTGTTGTGTATGTGCTTGTTCATATCTATGTGATAGGATTTGTGTGTGTGTGTGAAGGGGTGACTTCCGGAGACAGTCCCTGATTTCGATGGTCTGTCCCCAGTAAAATACAAGAAACCCACTTTGTCCGTGATTCTTTAAGCTAAAATATTACTTGTTTTAATGATGGAATGACTCTATTATCATCTCAGAGGTCACCTCACCTTAGTGTGTGTGTGTGTGTGTGTGTGGATGTGTGAGCTGATAGCATAGCATAGCATATGAGGTGAGCTGCTGGAGCTCCAATAGTGGCGAGGGCCTTTTCTCCCCAGGTCCCTCCACTGCTGGGAGGAGGAGTGCAGAGAACACGGGTAGGAAGGATCATGGCAGGAAGAGCGGAAACTGCACGAATACATCCATGTACATCCAGTGCACAAGAACGGCAGTGTGACGCCAGTAGTGTCTGTGTTTTCACCCGGCCCTTTGGAGGCAAGAGAAGGGCATGATGTGCCCTTTGGCACTTCAGAGGCTTTGAAGTCTATACATGGAGAATGCTGCAGAATGGCAGTAATGAGCTTCATGTAAATAGGTGCTAAAGTGTATGTATGATTTAGTATGTTTCACAGACACATTAATGCCTACAGCAACAGCAGTGACTCGCAGGGGAAGGAGAGGGGTGCGGGGCTGGTCCAGGAGTTTTTCCTCTGACATTGCACCCACCTTGACACTCCTGCTCCCGCTGCTGCTCTGGAGACGCTTCACTGGAGCAACAAGCCACATGAGAAACTCCCTACAGAGCTCAAGGGCCAATTGAAAAGAGGAGTGCTTGTCATCAGACTACATTTGGCAGAACACCAGATGAAAAAAAACAACCTCTCAAAGTAAAGGATGATGAAGACATGGCAGGAAGGGGCAGGTTTGGCAGTCAAGTGCATTAGGACTAGTTGACTAAGTGGAATGCATTTATAAAGTGTTCATAAAGCAGTTTCACCTCTGAAGCACCTTTAATGAGAAGTTTGTCAGGTCAGCACAGTATTCCATAACTTAATAAGTAACTTAATTAGTCTTGGCCCTTATGTAGTCATTACTGACCCAAGAGATCTTTACTTTTTATTTCCTTGCTGTAACGACCTCAGAAGAAAGTATGAATTTGATTAGAATTATGAAATTATGACTGGCTTTCTCCAAGTAATGTAGCTTACAGAGCCTTAAGTTAACTTGAGTTCAATTTAATTACTGTATGGTGGATCGTTTGTGGACGCGTGCATGTTTATGTGTGTGTGTGTGTCTATGGCATGGCTTGAAGTATGTGGTTTGTTGGTGTTCGTGTCTTTGTTGGATCATGAGGGAGATTCACACATGCTTCACATTGCTCAGTGTTTCTGCATCAAAGGCCTCTCTGTCCTGCAGTTTTCTGTGCTTTCAGAAGTTTTTCATCTCACCCCATTCATGACCCCTCTCTCTCTCTCACACTCGCTGTCTCTCTGTGTGTGTGTGTGTGTGTATGTGTGTGTTTGGCAGGGGAGAAAAGAGTCTGCGTGTCTGTGTTTAAAGAACCCATTCAAATATGGGTGGGCAATATAAACAGTATAATCAATATACAATACTAAATTTGGCCAATGATAGATATTATTATACCAGCCTACCGCAATAGCACAGTTTAGATTTGGTTTTGATCTGCATTAGCCGATGGACTCATATAATGTCGGCATACAAGATGTCCTGCATGTTTTTATTTTTGAAACATTTTGCATTTTTATTTAGCTTTGTTTGTGTTCTGCTTTCAGTCAGTAATGATTTGACTAGACAAAGTTTGACTCATTTTGGAGGTGGATGTTCGCCTCAATATTATTTTGGGCTCAAAACATTCTGAAATCAATGAATTAGCTCATTATTTTTAGAGAACAACAAAACTTGTGTCTCTGTCTCTGCTGAGGCAGATGCAGATATGAGACATCCTGCACATTGGAAATTGTATTGTGAAGTTATAGGAATGGTATATTGCAATAAATACCACATACTGTCTATGCTTGAAGTTTTACCGCAATATGAATTTTAGGCCATATCGCCCAGTGCTGCTTTCAGAACACACTGAATGGAATTATACTTACGCCGAGTGTGTCCCATGTTGGTTATGATGATTTAGTTCATCCATGGCAAATTCACAACAGAACGGCTCTTTGTGTGTGCATATGTGTATATGTGCGTGCATGCAAGTATGTCTATGTGTGTAGTATGTTGCGTGTAGGTTAAGTGTGTCTGCATGTGTATGTCAAGGTGAATGTGTATGTCACTATATATGTGTGTGTGTACTTGTAAGTGTGTACATACTCTATATGAAGTTCCATGTATGCATGCATATCTGTGTAGGCTGTGTAAACCAAGTCATGAACCTCATAGGACTTATGTAGGCAAATGTACTCTCTCTCTCAAATATCTCCAACAAGTAAGGATTTGTGTGTGTGTGTGTGTGTGTGTGTGTGTGTGTGTGTGTGTGTGTGTGTGTGTGCTGTTGCGGGCTTACCTGTTTTTTTTTTGTGTGTGTGTGTGCGTAGACCTATATGTGTGTGTGCTTGTATGTGTGCCTCTATGGGCATCTGTGTGTGTGCATGTTTGTGTTTTACAGAAGCTCCAGTTCCCTGCTGCATGTCTGTGTGGTGTGAAGCCAACTCCAAGGCCACAGTGAGCTGGGCATCTGGAGCCAGGCCACTACTTTTGCACATGCAGCTGCTTGCTCACTCTCACTCACTCACTCACTCACTCACTCTCTCACTCACTCTCTCACACACCCTATCGGGTCTCACTCACTTACTCTCACATATCACTCTTTCTTGCTCATTCATTCACTCACTCACATACTTATTCACTCCCTCACTCATTCTCACTCCTTCCCTCCTTCACTCACTCACTTTCACACACCCTCTCACTCTCACTAACTCACTCACTCTCAGTTCCTCACTTGCTCTCTCTCTCTGATTTGCTCTCTCTCTCCCTTGTTCTCGGTCTCACTCACTCACTCTCACTTCCTCACTCGCTCTCTCTCACTAGCTCGCTTGGAATGTAGAGTCTCTCCCCCTCAGCCCCTTTCATGCGTGTGTGTTAGCACATGCTTCACACTTTGTTTCTCTCTCTCTGTGTCACTTGCTGAGAGACTATGCACTTGTCCATTCATCGTCCATATGTCTCTTCAGCTGTGAAAAACTAGTATTGATTGTGTTAGATCATTTTTGATGGCATTTTAGACAGGTCAAAGCTGCTTCACATTGATGGAATTCTTCTCTCTTGTGTGATGTGTGCACTCTGTGTGTTAGTGTGTGTGTGTCAATCTTTCTCCCACTACATCTTTTTTAAAAGAGACAAAGCTATTTTTTGCCAAACCATTCAGTTTTTCCATCCTCATGTCCATGGCTCTTGATAGGGTGGTAAGGCAGAACTGGCAGGGAATTTACATTCCATCCAAATAGTGTTAGGTTTAGAGTGCTCCAGAGCCCTCAGCACTTACAGGTTAGGTTTAGAGTGCTCCAGAGCCTTCAGCACTTACAGGTTAGGTTTAGAGTGCTCCAGAGCCCTCAGCACTTACAGGTTAGGTTTGGAGTACTCTAGAGCCTTCAGCACTTACAGGTTAGGTTTAGAGTACTCTAGAGCCTTCAGCACTTACAGGTTAGGTTTAGAGTACTCTAGAGCCTTCAGCACTTACAGGTTAGGTTTAGAGTGCTCCAGAGCCCTCAGCACTTACAGGTTAGGTTTGGAGTACTCTAGAGCCTTCAGCACTTACAGGTTAGGTTTAGAGTGCTCCAGAGCCCTCAACACTTACAGGTTAGGTTTAGAGTGTTCCAGAGCCTTCAGCACTTACAGGTTAGGTTTAGAGTACTCTAGAGCCTTCAGCACTTACAGGTTAGGTTTAGAGTACTCTAGAGCCTTCAGCACTTACAGGTTAGGTTTAGAGTGCTCCAGAGCCCTCAACACTTACAGGTTAGGTTTAGAGTACTCTAGAGCCTTCAGCACTTACAGGTTAGGTTTAGAGTGTTCCAGAGCCCTCAACACTTACAGGTTAGGTTTAGAGTACTCTAGAGCCTTCAGCACTTACAGGTTAGGTTTAGAGTGCTCCAGAGCCCTCAACACTTACAGGTTAGGTTTAGAGTACTCTAGAGCCTTCAGCACTTACAGGTTAGGTTTAGAGTGCTCCAGACACTTCTACTATATGATGCACTTCGATCCATCTCAGTCATCAAATCAGTTTTCCCTGCAACAGAATAGATCAACATAATAAGAACATAAAATGCAACAACTTCTGTTTTTGACTTTTCAGGGATATTCTTCCTTCACTTAAACAGATATCAAGCTGTTTCTAAAATTATGTTTTCAATATTATCAATTCAGTATTCAGTGTTATCAGTTATCACTGTATTGTGAAATCTTCACTATCAGGGGCAGTGTATGGAATTGTATCATGATCTCATGACCTCATAGATTAGTTTTGTATCATGACTTAGTGTGTCTCACTCCCAGGGTCAGATGTATTACATGGTGTGTATACGGTTCAGTTTGACTGCTATTTAGCAGACAATTTGATCCAAACTGACGGAATCAGAGGCAGGCTGAGCTGCTGTCAGGCAGTGAGATTAGCACTGCTCCCCCACACTCCCACACCCTGCTGGCATGTGGAGGTATACTGAGAACATACCACGCTGCAGTCTGTTGCAGGCTTGTGCGTTACATTTACAAACAGCTGTGCCTAACCGCCCTCTGTGCTGGTGTGATGCTTTGCATACTGTTGTCTGTGCAGTGCTAACGCCTGTGATTAGGATGTCCTTTCCTCTCCCAGAGAATGGTTATCCTATGCTGCTCCATTTTCTTCTCTTCTGCACTGACCAGCCCAGGTGCTAGCCTCTAGGCACAGTTGGATCCTATACAAACAGTGTGTCACCATGACAACGTTACATTAGTGGTCTCCATGATGTTTTTGTGAAGCATGATAATTGCCATGGTTTCCAGGTTTCTCCAGAGGCCTAAAGACTGACCGCACTGACCATCCTGTGTCCTTCCTCTTATCCTAGTGTGGTTTGGAGTGTTCATATGGGTCTCGGTTTAGCTGTTTTAGTCCAGGGGCTCCACTGCAAGCCAGTTGTTATTCCATCAGAACAACACACATCAAACTGTATTTAATTTACAGCCTCCCTCAAACCACTGGAACACAAACACCAACACCAGCACCAACACCAACAGAAGTAAATAGTTATGGACTTAACAGCATCAGACACTGCGCAGAGTGATGGAACCACAAGCCCATAAGCTTATTCACAACTCACGTGCCAGACTGCCGGTTCTGTCTTGTGCTCTTCCATGGCCCAGTCCAACCCGGGTGTGCACAGAACAGACAGACAGACAGGCAGACAGACAAACAGACTACAGGCAGGCAGAGTGTTGGGAGGGTGGTGGTGGTGGAGGTGGGGTGTGCTAGCAGGCGAGCGGCCAGCATGTCCATAGCAGGCCTAGCTCGAGGACTCATGGGTTGCCTTAATTAGGCAGAGATGTGGGCCTCTGATGTTTGATCACCTGCAAAGTTACTGTGGCATGTGGAGATAATGGAAGCTGCATGTTGTGTTGGACTGTAGTCATTCTGAAATAGTCATTTAGTTTTCCTGAGCTATGATATTTTTTCCATAAATATGTTTATTTGTACTTTCCCTTTTTGTAGTGTCATTTTTCCTATTAGGTTGCATGTTCTACCTTGCAGTTTGTTCAGCAGTACTTTCCCTTCTTTTCCCTGTTTGTGTGGCTTAGACAGTGCAACAGTCTCTCTGTGCTCTCTTGACAATAAAACTAGAAAACAGTTCAGTGAAATTGTATTTAAAGCGTTATTCTCTCTCTTTCGCTTCCTCTCTTTCTCTCTTTCCCTCTGGTCTTTCTCACACTCTCTGTGGCAGTGCAGTGAGTTAGTGATCTGGCTCCAGAGTGCGGCTGGTTTGCTGGAGTTGTTGCATTTGGTTTTGCTTTCATGGGGATGAGTCAAATTGAGGAGCCTGCCGACTGATAAAAGGGCCCATAAAGCACTAAAGCACTGCAGCTGTCTCACACAGCTTGTGCAACTGAGCGCACACACACACACAGACACAGACACACACACACACACACACACATTCTTTTTCTCTTTCTCTCTCTCTCTCTGTCTGTGTGTGTGTGTCTGTGTGCTCACATGTTCTCTCACATACACTATAAGTGTGTAGTGTATGTGTGTGTGAATGGATGTGTTCATGCATGCTTTTTTTTTTTTTTTCATATTGTTGTGGTCGCACACCGGAAGGTTACTGAGACTTGAGACACAGCAGCACCTAAACACGTTGACACTGGGCTCTCACAATGAGTAATGAAGCCACCTCTCTCTCCACCCTTACCACCCGCACCCTTCTGTTGAGAAGACATCTCCCTTTCACTCAAACTGTCCCTTAGCCTTTCTCTTCTGCCCACATGCCGTTGGGGATGGGGGGGAGGGGGTGTTGTTTCATTGTGACACACACTGTTCTTACTTAAGCCTTTTGGAAATCCGTTGGCATTTAAGTGGCACAATTTTTCCTTCTGTGCCAATAAAAACTTGATTAGTGGAAGTCCTGATAAGCCCCTTCAGACCTGTCAGACCTGCTGAGCAAAGAAAGAAATATTCAGCTGATTTTTACTCCTCTCCAGCATAGACATATAGGGGGGGAAATAATTTTTTGCTAACTCATGTTTTTATCAGTATTTTTTCATGTCCATTACAATGGACGGCAACACTAGTTAGAGTTTCACATCAACACACACTGGAACTGGATGTCTCCATGTGCCAAAAATAATTTGGCACAGGCTACCATTTGGAGCTTTCATAGGGCTCATGGGATGCCTCTCAAATTGGAGGATTCTCAAGCAACATGGCTACCTTATGTATGGGATTTTGGTGATTGATTGCCTTTCACCTATCAATCTAAAAAATAACAAAAAAAAAGTCACCCTCATGTTTGCTCATGTTTCCATGTGCTATTGAGTGCCCTATGGAAGCCTTTCCTTTTGTTTGATGAGACTAAACCTGACCTTTTTGGGCGTGGGCATATTGTGTTTTTTAGTGAAGGAATGGAGAATCCTTAACCCCTATCTAAAGATAAACATGTGGGAGGATAATGCTGGGGGCTGTGTCGCTAGCTTGAGGGATACGGAACCTTGTTTAGGTGCATTTACAAAGACCATCATGTTGACATTTGAAGGATAATGTAAATACATCTGTCAGGCTAGCTTTTGGTAGCCAGGGGGTCTTCCAGCAAGACAGTGACTCAAAGGTGGCATAAACTGAAACAAAACTTTTTGAAGGACACACAAATCAAGAGACTACAATAACAAGTTGATGCCCATTGTTGGGCAGAAAGACTACAATATTAATAATTAATTCTTGGGGAGATTAAAATGTTGGCCTTGTAATTTTAGCATTGTTCTGGTTTCTTATTACTAAGTACATTGGTAAAATATCTTCAGCGAACAAAAGTATTTTTGTCAAAATTTTGTCTTGGGTATCTTTTGGATACGTAAAACATTTTTGGTTGTGACCATTTTTATGGAGAAAATAAGGATTTTGCAATTTCATACAGGAGGTTATTCATTTTTTTATATAACAGTAGTTCTCTATTTAGGTAGTTTAGGTAGTCTTCTTTGTTATACTCTAAAAGAACTAAATGTAAAAAATATTTATACATAAGTAAGTACTCTGTGGAGTGTTTGTTTATTATAAAATGTTTACAGGTATTTTGTTATATTGAATGGTTTACAATAGATATTATATGGGTGAGAAAAGTGTTGGCTGACATCTTCCGACTCCTGATGTCTATTGGGATGGACATAAAACATTGAAAAAACCTATAAATGATTGATAAGAAATATTTTCAAAATAACTTCAAATGCTATTATTTAAACTGGTTTGAAGTATGTAGAGAGCAAATTTATGAGGCTGGCACACACATAAATGAACATTTCTAATGGTAAATAGGGACTTACTCCTCTCCCTCTCAGGCTTCAGAACCTGTCTGGTTCTTGTCTTGTATGATGTCTGAAGCTCTCTCAGATCAAGGGGTTCAAGTGCAATGGGAAAGAACAAGGGAGAGAAGAAATCCCAGATTTACACAGGGCAGGAACCATTTAGAGAACCATCTAGACTTGAAAAGTCATGAATATGCATTCCATTGTGTGAAGAACTACCCAGGAGATCATGTTCAGAATTGGACAGATTCTCAATTTGAGAATCATTTTGTAAGCTGCAGCTGAGGTGAGCTATGATTTAAAAAAAAAGGGAAATTGATTTAATCCCCCAAGACCTCTTGGGTAATATTGATTTATTGGGGTCAGTTGAGGAGTTGGTCATTTAGCCTATCTGCTAAGCAGTGGAGCGTGCTGCAGGTAACTGGGGCTTTGCTGCATTGCCTAATGAGTTTACTAGGAGCAAACAGTATCATGATAATGGTAGTGCACCAGTTGCAAAGTAGTTTAGAATAAGTTGGTGCAGCACAGGGCTGTGTTTTGTACATGTACATCAATTCGCCAAACTTCTTGTGAAGCTTAAATAAACTGTTTCATTGATACAGAGTTACAATTTAGCATTGTGACAGACAGTCACAGCACAACAACATTGTAAGATATGACTGAGATTTTTTACTTATGACTGAGGTTTGTAGTTCTGCTATATTGCATAATAAACACTGATTTTGACTGCCTGTGTAGAATTCTGGGTATTCTGCTTGATAGCCAGAGATGTGGAACTGTTGACTCAATTTTAGCCATAGGCACCATCCACTTGGAACTTGACATATCCTTTTATGACATATGCGGGGCGGTGGTGGCACAGGTGGCATAGGTGCTGTTCGGCAACCGAAGGGTTGCAGCCACCACCGGTGTGTGAATGCATGTGTGTGAATGGGTGAATGTGAGGCATACTCTGTAAAGCAGAAAAGCGCTATATAAATGTAGTCCATTTATCCTGGTACATTAATGAATGACTAATGGTGTGGAATTCCATATATATTTGTGTTGCATTTACAACATTTCTATCCCATCTTTAGGCCTTTTTGCCTGGTCAAATCCTCTTGTAGGGAAATTGGATTAAAGAGTAATATTATTGCTTTGCGTAACTCATGTATGTCTTTTGGTAATGCGTGAGTGAGCGTGTGTGTATGAGTGAGCGTGTATGTGTGTGTGTGTGTGTGTGTGTGTGTGATACAAAACATAATCGTTTCCCAGCCATCCTGTGTCCATACTGTTGTTGTTCACATCACTCATAAGCAGGACAACCTCACCCCACCCCTTTACACAGACACACACACACACACACATACACACACACACACACACACACACACGTACTACCATCACATCACACTAGGAATAGGAGCAGGGTTGTAGGCAGTGGGGAGGGTGAGGGTGAGTTGGAGTAGGGGGAATAGAGAGAGGGCCAGATGAGGATGCAGGAATAGAAGAACGGCCATGATGAATCTGGCCAGCTCATATGCGATGGGCCTGCTCACTGCTGCTCTAGGAAGGCCTTGCTTTTGCTTTTAGGGAGAATGTGTCTGGCTTGCAAGCACATGTGAGTGAAAGGTTATTTGTGTGTATGTGAGAGTGTGTGTGTGTGTGTGTGTGTGTGCGTATTTTAGCATACAAATAGCAGATATCCAATGGGCTTAGCCAAACCCCATTCTTGAGTGGGACTTCTCAGTCTGGACAGTGCTAATTCCCCTCCTCCTGTGACCCTGCCAGGCAGCACTAGTACAGACCAAGTCCAGTCCAGCTCTGCCCTGGTGCTGCGTCACAGGATTGTGAGAGTCATTAGGGACAGAGTATGAGTGTGTTGTCGGGGGGACCCACACAGTCCTCTCCTGGGTGTTAGACTGGATGAATGTAATTGTTGAAACCAAGCAGGGAGAGCCAAAGAGCCAGAGGTGCAGGTTGGTGCATTCATGTTCACACACACACACACACACACACACATATACGCCTGCCCTTTTTCAATGACATTTATTTGATGTCAAGCTATGTGTGTGCATTTATTTATGGCTGACTAATTGTTTACTAAGTCTGTCAAAAATTAACAGATTTGTTCCTCTCTTTGAGTTTTAGTATTGTGTGTGTGTGTGTGTGTGTGTGTGTGTGTGTGTGTGTGTGTGTGTGTGTGTGTTTGTGTGTATGTGAGTGTGTATGTCTGTGTGTGTGTGAGCGTGTGTGTGTAAGTGTGTGTGTGTGTGTGTGTGTATGTATGTCTGTCTACATGCATAAGCAGTGCTTTTGGATTCTAAGGGTCCTTGGCTTATGAAGGTTGCCATACCCATAGGCAGCGTGCACGCTTCATTAGTTTGGTTTCTTTTGTGCATTTCAAATGAGCCGACTGCTTGGATAAGAGTCCCCAGTATGCTTGAGTAGATCCAAAACATGAGGACAAAATAAGAGTACAGGTGAATTTCAACATCTTACGCATTCAAAGACTATAGTGCCTGAAGTATGTACTTATGACAGTATCTCCTGTGTCTTGTGTGTGTGTGAGTGTGTGTGTGTTAGGCATCACACATATCGCAGCTGAAATCTGATGGAAAGTTCTCCATGAGTCAGTAAACGAGCACTGACTGTTTTATTGATTTAGTGGTTGATGAAGATCCAGAAATGCCCACTCACACATACGCACATATGCGCACGCACACATACACACACACACACACACACACACACACACACACACATCCCCCACACGGTAACACTTTAGATTAAGGTACACATATTCACCATTAACTAGCAGCTTATTAACATCCAAACTAGTAACATACTAGCAATTTGTAGTGGGTCTACTATGGGTAGAATAAGGTCATGCAGAATAAGGTATTAATTAGTGACTTGTAATGACTTACAAATGGCTAGTATGTTATTAATTTGCATGCGAATAAGATGCAAGTTAATGGTGAATATGTGTACCCTAATCTAAAGTGTTACCATACACACATACGTGCGCATGTGCACACACACAACACATGCATACACACACACACGGTTGCCCTTTTCAGACGTTTATCTGAAGTCAAGCTATTTTTTTATCTGATGAATTGAAATCACAAGACTGTCTTGTCTGTGTGGTGCTGTCCTTTAAGAGACAACATTAGATGAGGCGATGCGGTGGCCAACCAGATGAGGGTCAGGCACTGGCCTTGCTGCACTGTGCTGCGCTGGCCACAGAGCGGATAGCCACATCAACAGCATTGGCTTTGCCTCAGTGTGTCTCCAGCATCCCATGTAGTCATCAGACAGCCTTAAACATACCATGAAAACATCTCCTAGTTCCTAGTCATTGTCCAATCCCAGAGGCCACTTGCATAGTTCTGCAAACCATGCACAGTCACACACATGCATACACACACACACACACACACATATGCACAGATAAATATACAGTGATGCTGGTACATCCTGGAAATGCTGAAATCCACTGTGTTAATCACAGCAACTCAGGAAGTGTGTCGTGTGTGTGTGTGTGTGTGTGTGTGTGTGTGTGTGTGTGTGTGTGTGTGTGTGTGTGTGTGTGGTGTGTGTGTGTGTGTGAGAGTGAGAGAGAGAGAGGTGTTTGTGGGAGAGAGCATCTGAGCTGTCATCAGTCATTATTAGTCAGCATGACATAAGAGGGGTCAGAGGCACAGTTGTTTAAGGCATCCATCCCATAAAGCTTGGGTTTGAGGAGCTGGGTTTGATTCTGAGCCGAGGTCATTTCCTGTCACTCCTTGCACTCTCTATTATGCTATACTATTCAAGACAAAAAAGCCCAAAAAATGGTTCTTCAAACAAAAAGCTGAAACCGTCCAGCAGTGTGCAGTGTGTGTACACTGAAGGCAGTGCTTGCTCTTACCTCAATGGGGGTTGGAATTTGAGCAAAAAACATGGACTGATATGGAGGACACAGACCTGCTACTGCGACTCTGATTCTGATTCTGATTTGGAGTTGCACAGGAATATAAAATACATAGTAGTGAAGAGTGAATAGTAACACCAGTAAACATCAAAACAAGTTCACAGCGATTGTGCTTCACACCTTTTCATCTTGATTGGCTGCTGGAGATGAGCGTGTTTGCCAGTACACGAGATGGGGGTGGCAGTGGAGGCTGTGCTCGTAAATGTTGCCCACCTCACACAAGTGGCATATGAGTGGGCTGGGCTAACTCCATACGGCTCACCACAGTCTGTGCCGTGTGTGCTATTGTGCTGTGTGTGGGATTGCTTTTAAAGATCCCATTGAGAGAAAAGACAAGAGAACTTCCTCTGCTTGGTTTTACTCACTTCCTCTTCTGTTTTTTTCTCCCTTCTTCTCTCTCAACTCTCTCTCTTTCTTTCTCTCTCTTCTGCTCTCTCTCTCTCCCTCTTTTTTTCTCTTTCTCTTTGTGTTAGATTCTGAGGTGCTCCTCTGCCGAATTTCTTGCTCTTACATGGTAACAGAGAGCTGAAGAAAAGAGGTAAGTGTGTGTGTGTGTGTGTGTGTGTGAAGCTAGAGCACTACAGCAAAGGGAATCTAGAAAGGCAGGGAATAGTCATTTGATCACCATTCCACTTCCACACAGTCAGAGTGTCCCAGAATGCTTTGGGAGATGTGTGCAGATGTGCTAATACTCACAGAGCCCAGCCAAATAGCCTGAAGAGACTCGCACAGTCTAACCTGCTTTTAGCTCCACATTGGTAACTATATTAACCTTGCTGATTAAACATCCGCTCTCAGATGCATGCTGCTCCCAAAGAGACAAACCACAGCACTGACTAGAAATGACTTACGCCTGTGTGTGTGTGTGTGTGTGTGTGTGGTTTCTATACTACAGTAGCGAGAAAAGACGTCTGTGACTTACAGGCATTTAGCCCCTCTTCTGAAAGGGGAAAAAGCATCAAGGGTCCAGACTTCCTGTCATTTTTGTGTGACTGCCTGGTTTGGCCCCAGTGCAAACTCAGCATAATAGTCAACTCAGACATCACAGTCTCACAGTGCATCTGAAGTGGCAAGCCATAGAAGCGTGTGTTTGTTTTTCGGGTCAACCAGCCCTGCTGGTGCTGTCTGATCCTCAGTAATGACAACCTTTTGCAAACACTTCCACTTGTGTTCAGTATGCATGCATTGATACTCGATAAATAACTAAATGAATAAATCAGTTCATGTAGCCTAATAATAACAGGAGTTGTAATAATGTTGTTGGATATGTTGTAGGTATTTTTAATTCATGAAATGATGGGTAGCAGTGCATGTCCTGGGGTCATTTAGGAATCATTTTCTGCATGTGGAATGACTGGGATATCTTAAACAGAGTTAACACAGTGCTTCCATCAAGGCTGGGTTTATTTAGCATCCAACAATGTCTATCATTTCAGTCAAGTGTCACTGAAATTTGCGTATGATTTGGTTGACTTGAAAAACTTGAAATAGTCTTGGATGTGTATAAGCATGATTTTCTAGGAGTTCACTGATGTACTGGTGTTCTTTCTGAAACAAGATTTTTGTCCATCTCAAATCCAC
>PYXC01000584.1:2165000-2215000 GCA_015244755.2 Tenualosa ilisha
TGAATGGCTTAACCTTTAGTGAGGTTGCAGCTAAAGACTGGTTGTTATTGTTGACCACTGGAATCTGTTGATTATTTTCATGATTTAATCAATTATTTGTTTGGTCCATAAAGTATTCTAAAATGGTGAAAAATGTTGATCAGTGTTTCCTGGCTAGAGTCAGTGTATCAGCCTGAGATCAGTGTTTGCCACGTCTGAAATGTTTTGTTATGTCCACACTCCAAAGAGCATGAAGTGTAGTGCTGTTTACAGTTTAAAGTTGATTAACTGTAGTTGGTGATTCTTGTAAACTTCAGTAAACCCATCAGTTAGACATTAGAGATTAGACTACTTAACAAAGAAAATGATAATCAGTACAGTGGGAGAACAATGAGAGTCAAGGCCCAGCTGTCACTCATCATGGCCTCTGTGTTGTGATTGGCAGTCAAGCTCCCCGGTGGGAGGGATGATGGACACCATGTCCCAGAAGTACCAGCAGATCAATCAGCTGTTTGAAGAGCTGCGTGTGATGACTCAAGACACAGAGAATGACCTGCGCAAGCTGCAGCACAACCAGGAGTACTTCATCATCCAGTACCAGGAGAGTCTACGCATACAGGGTAACAATTACACACACACACACACACACACACACACACACACACACACAAAGAGACACTCACACACACACACACACACACACACACACACACACACACACACACACACACACACACACACACACACACACACACACACAGAGAGAGACACTCACACACAGACCCCACACTCTCTGTCTCTCACACACAGACACACACACAAACACACAAGTACAGAGACGCTTTTTGGATGTTCAAGGAAACAGACTTTACTTTAGTTGTAAATAATGTGGTACACTCCAGCAGTAGCAGGGTCAGCAGCTGAAGCCCAGTAGGGTGAGGGGTGTGATACGTGCACATGTCAGATGCTTGCTAGGCAAGTGCTTCCTAAATCCCACTCACTTTCTCTTGCTCTCTTAAAGCAGAGAATGAGAGAGAGCCCCACCCATACCCATTATTCACAGTGCACCATTTAAACACAGTTGTCAGTAACCACTTGCCCAACGCTCCACTCCGCCTCAAGGTTTCAGTGGCCATTTCAGCACTGTCTAGCCTCACTTGATGTCCAGCTGGTGTGATGCACACCTCCAGTTGCTCCCAGGCCTCTCTGGCCCATTTCATAAGGGCCAGAGAGGGGAAAAGCTAAAGGTCTAGTTGGCGCTTACCTTACAAACACTCAGATACCATCAGGGTCATGTTTATCATAATGAGAGAGACTGTGTTGTCCAACATTCCCCAAGGAGAGACAAGGCATTGGTTTTCTGGCCCCAGACCTTTAACACCTTCTCATGTTCATTAACTTTGTTAAGACTCATGACCTAAGCTATGTGGAACTCAGCAGGCTGTCACACACACACACACACACACACATACACACCAACTCAGCTCTTATCCTGTAAATGGTGAGTGAGGTCATATAAGGGCCATGCATGTAGGCCCCTCTCCCCCTCTATCCCCTCTAAGCTGTACTGGCCCTTTCTTAATTCCCCTATCTGAGCAAGCAGCCCAGTCAACCCAGCACAGCACTGGAGCAGTCTGGCAAGACTGATCACACGAGTTTGGGCCGCAGTGTCAAATCAGACAGAAAGGCTGAATAGATAGAATGAATAGAGGAGAGGATTAAGATATAAATGGAACAGTATTTAATTCATAATATGAATCAATTATTTAAATGATAAAAAAGCTCAAATGAAAACTTTATGGTACACAGTGACAGGCCCAAGGGCTTACACATGAACACTACACTTCAAGTAGACACAGTGACAGGCCTAAGGGCTTACACATGAACACTACACTTAAAGTAGACTAGGGGCTCCAAAGGAGAGAGAGAAGGGAGAGGACAGGGTACAACTGAAGAGAAGAATGACTAATGAGAGAGTGTGCTGGGCTCCAAGCTGTGCAACAGAGAGAAGGCTGCTCGTTGAGTGGCCCCCAGGTTATATGGGGAGATTTGAGATCGAGTGGCCTGGAGTGTGTGTGTGTGTGTGTGGGGGGGGGGGGGGGGTGTATGAGCTTTGATGTATGAGATGTGTATGAGAAGTGTATGAGTTTTTTTAGTGTACTTGAAACAAGCAGTGTGCAGTATGACATTTCAGAAATAGCCATTACAAGCAGTGTGTGGTATGCCATTTCAGAAACAACCATTACAAGCAAGTGTGCAGTATGGCATTTCAGAACCAGCCGTGGTGTATATATATATATACAGCACGTCCTCTGCTCAGCTTGTCCAGTGAGCAACTAGCCACTGTTTGAGTTCATTTATCTCTGTGGAGCCAGCAGTGCAGACAGAGGAGGACATGTTCCCTTGTGTTGTTCAGGAAGACAGAAACCAAAACACACACACACACACACACACACACACACATATATATCTCCACAGTATCTCACAAAGGTGAGTACACCCCACACAAGGGACAATTGTCTTGGTGCTGCTTATCATGGTGCTGCCACACATGCTGGACACCATCTGAGCCAAACAAGTTGATCTTGGTCTCATGTGCTGAAGACAAACAGTTCAAGACCAAGACACTCAGATGGTGTCCAATGTGTGTGGCGACACCCTGGTATGCACCAAGACAACTGTCCCTTGCTTAAAGTCAAGCGTTATGGTGGTAGCATCATGGTCTAGGGCTGCATGAGTGCTGCTTCCACTGGGGAGCTGTAGTTCATAGAGGGAAACATGAATTCCAAGCAGAGCATGATCCCCTCTCTTTGGAAAACTGGGCCGTAAGCATGGCATGGCAGTTTTACAACACAATAATGACCATAAACACACCTCCAAGTTGACAGCTGCCTTGCTGAGGAAGCTAAAGGCAGATATATATATATATGTGTGTGTGTGTGTGTGTGTGTGTGTGTGTGTGTGTGTGTGTAGTGCACATAAACCAAGCACTTGTAGTTGGTTGAAGATGTTTCCAGAAATTACATTCAGAATTGTTTTTGCCATCAGGCTGTCCTCCAACTGATAGCACAGGGTATACTTCAGTATTTAACTATAAAGACATTTTCACTGGCCCTGGGGCAAAACAAAACAGATGTAAAATGAATTAAAATGAATTAAATGCAGATACCCAGTTGAGCTATTCTCATTCATTCTCCAGTAATGATAGAATAATGTTGACGTCAATGAATGTGCATTGATTAATGTGTCCAAGTGTGCTTATTTTGGTTGATGTTTTTTCCACAATCATTTTAAATAATAAGCATTTACTTACCCATAATCCGCTCGAGGGTCAATAAAGTGCTTAGTACAGAGAGGCCAAGGGAATCCTTTCCTTAGAATTTTCCACATTTTCCTGAAGGGATGTAAGTATTTTCCATTTTCCCTCTGCTTGCACCTTTGCAAGGCCTTTGTGTGTGTGTGTGTGTGTGTGTGTGTGTGTGTGTGTGTGTGTGTGTGTGTGTGAAAGAGATTAGTGAGATGCATTAGTGTTGCATGCAGAGCTGAATTGCTGTTGTGAGTGTTATTTTTTGTGGGTTAAGCTTGTTTTGTGTTCTGTTCTTGTCTCCTGTGTGTGCATACTTGTGTGTATTTTTGTGATTGTGTGTATATATGTTTGTGTGTGTGTGTGTGTGTGTGTGTGTGTGTGTGTGCAGCCCAGCTGAGCAGTTTGGCCACCCTCCCCCCTGCGGAACGGCAGCTGAGAGAACCAGCGCTGCTCAGCAAGAGAGCCACAGTGGAGACGTGGCTCACCAGGGAGGCCAATACACTACAGAAATACAGACTGGTACTGCCACTCTAACTTTGTCTCTTTTTCTCTCTCTCTCTCTCTCTCTCTCTTACACACACACACACACACACACACATACACATACACATACACATACACAGACACACACTTGGATACACACATTAGGGAAATATTGACACGACTCTAAGCACACAAATTCTCACTGTCACATTTTCATTTGTCAGATAAACTCATACATAATGAGGCCTAAGGGGTAGAAATGGGATTCAGTCTTGAGTCTCATCCGTATTGATGTTTGTGTTTGTCACATTACCGCTCACCTGTAATCTAGTAATCATATCCTCCCTCTCTCTGCTCTGCGTCTGCATGTGTGTGTGTGTGTGTGTGTGTGTAGGACCTGGCTGAGAAGCACCAAAAGACACTGGCCATGCTGCGGAAGCAGCAGACGGTCATCCTGGATGACGAGCTCATCCAGTGGAAGAGACGCCAGCAGCTGGCTGGCAATGGAGGACCTGCTGAAGGAGGCCTGGACATTCTGCAGTCCTGGTACATACACACACACACACACACACAGACACACTTACACACACACACACACACACACACACAGACACATACACACACGAAACTGGGGTCCCAGGACTGGACATCCTGCAGTTTTGGTAAACATATGCAAACAAAGATACACACACACACACACACATACACACACAAATGCATATGCACACTCACAAAACCAAACGCATGCAAATACACGCAAATACACACTAATACACACATGCATGCGCCTACACAACTAAGGACCCACTAGTGTAGGGATGGACATCCAGGGAAGTCCTGGTACGCACACATGCACACACAGACACAGACACACACACACACACACACACACACACACACACACACACACACAAAATGACCACATTTGAAGAACATGCTGTCACATGAAAACATTTAATCCATTCACTCCATCACTACCAGTACCTGAAACACTGAACTTACACTGTAGAAGCACATTATACATGAGCGTATATGCTACCTAGAAGTTTAGCTGGCAATCAGCTGTAGCCAGTAGAACAACACACGCACACACATACACACACACACACACTCACTCACACAGACACCCACGTGTCAGTATCAAGGATCTGAAATGCTTAAAACAGGGCTATTCGATTAGAAATTCATTTGGGCAAGACTTTCAAACCAAGGCAATAAGCTGGGCCGTATATTTTCCTGCACTCCAGGGAGGGTGAGGGGCTCTGCCATTTCAGTAATACAGTATTATGGTAAGGATAATATCACAATAAGAGAGACGGAGAGAGAGATGTTCATCAGAGACCAGTGTGATGTCAAAAATGAACTTTGTCATGCAGAGGAGAGCCACTGGATCAAACAGGCAGCCACACTGTTGACCCGCTGGTAGCTTTTTAAACTATACCTACAGCCTGTAGACTACAAAGGTCACAAACATTGTTCTATGCAGAGCTCTTTTCTAGTAATTAAAATTGTTAATTGGAAAAACAATGACAAAAACTTTGCGTGAGGAAAGGATTGTTTGAGTATTTTGCTTTTCTGCCTGGAGAATCAACCACAAGTTGGTGGTCTCTGGGCTGCCAGTTGTATAGGCCTGACTTAAATGTTTTTTTTCCTCCCTAATATTGTGTATGTCATTGTTTCTCAGTGCAAAACAGACCTTTGACAAGACATTTGATAACTGTACAAATGTTAAATATTACTAGACATCACAATAAATATTATTAAATGATTTATAATTATTGTTCCACATAAGGGGCCAAATGTTGATAATTATGTATAAATAAAATATTAGTTAAACTTCAGCAACTTTATTGTAAGGGCCTAATGAAGAATGGCTCCCATTCAAATGAACAGATTCTTTTTACTAAAGAAGAAAAGTAATTAATATTTAATATAAAAGTATATGTAAATAGATTTACTATTAAGCTTGTGAAATGATTAATTAACTGTAATAATAAACACAAAAAGATACATTGGTAATTATTCACAAACATCAACTCAATCTTAGATAATAGCCTCCTTGCTGTTTCTTATTCAAGTAAAATGTAATTTTTATACAAACAATTAATACTTAAACAATGGTGAACTATTAACTTATGTCAAACAGACACATTGGTTATAGTTAACAACCATTACCAAACTATTAGGTAATTGGTACTTTGATATTTATTGTGGCACCTTATTATAAAGTGTTGCCAGTATGGGATATGTGCCTATGTGGTGTTGTATATGTGCTTATATGGTATTGAGTCATGTGTGCCTATATGGTATTGTATATGTGCCTATATGGTATTGTATATGTGCCGATATGGTGTTGTACATGTGCCTATATGGTGTTGTACATGTGCCTATATGGTCTTACATATGATGTGTGCCTTTGGTATTTCATATGACATGTGCCTATATGGTATTTCATGATGTGTGCCTAAACGGTATGGTATTGTGCCTATATGGTGTTGTATATGTGCATATATGATGCCATCCCTGCCACGCCCCCTCCCTCCAATCACACACAGCACACTGCCCACCATCCCTGCCTTCAACAGTAAGCCCACCATCAGCATACACACAGCACTCTGCCCACCATCCCTGCCTTCAACAGTAAGCCCACCATCAGCATACACACAGCACTCTGCCCACCATCCCTGCCTTCAACAGTAAGCCCACCATCAGCATACACACAGCACTCTGCCCACCATCCCTGCCTTCAACAGTAAGCCCACCATCAGCATACACACAGCACTCTGCCCCCCATCCCTGCCTTCAACAGTAAGCCCACCATCAGCATACACACAGCACTCTGCCCACCACCACTAGCACCACCAGTAGCCCCCTCCCCACATACTGCCCCATCTCCCCTGCCATCAGGAGTAAGCCCCCCAGGCCCCACCCACCCCTACATACACACAGCATACTGCCCCTCCACCCCTGACTTCACCATCCATTTCCTTTGTCCATCCTCAGGAGTCCACCACCCTACAAGCCCCCACAGCCCCCACCACCACCAAATTTTCCTCAACCCCTCCCTTACTGCATTATATGCACTTTACCCCCCCCACCCCACCCCACAAAATAGGCTGACGAACAGACACAATTTCACTGCTTTTTTATCCCCCAATAACTACATGCATGTGACAGTAGACACAATAAACTATATGGTGTTGAAAATGTGTGTATATGGTGTTATGTATGTGCCTATATGGTATTGTGTGCAGTATGTGTGTATATAATGTTGTATATGTGTGTATGGTGTTGTATATGTGTAGATATGATGTTGTATATGTGTAGATATGGTGTTGTATATGTGTAGATATGGTGTTGTATATGTGTGTATGGTGTTGTATATGTGTAGATATGGTGTTGTATATGTGCAGGTATGGTGTTGTATATGTGTGTATGGTGTTGTATATGTGTAGATATGGTGTTGTATATGTGCAGGTATGGTGTTGTATATGTGTAGATATGGTGTTGTATATGTGTAGATATGGTGTTGTATATGTGCAGGTATGGTGTTGTATATGTGTGTATGGTGTTGTATATGTGTAGATATGGTGTTGTATATGTGCAGGTATGGTGTTGTATATGTGTAGATATGGTGTTGTATATGTGTAGATATGGTGTTGTATATGTGCAGGTATGGTGTTGTATATGTGTGTATGGTGTTGTATATGTGTAGATATGGTGTTGTATATGTGTAGATATGGTGTTGTATATGTGTAGATATGGTGTTGTATATGTGTGTATGGTGTTGTATATGTGTGTATGGTGTTGTATATGTGTAGATATGGTGTTGTATATGTGCCTGTGGTGAGGGTTTGCAGAGGGCTGTACAGACTACATATGCAGCTTTGGCTCCTGTGGTTAGAGCTACTGTATGCTTATGTTTATGTGGCTGTGTGTGTGTGTGTGTGTGTGTGTGTGTGTGTGTGTGTGTGTGTGTGTGTGTGTGTGCTGGCAGGTGTGAGAAGCTGGCTGAGACCATTTGGCAGAACAGGCAGCAGATCAGGCGTGCCGAGCACCTGAGGCAGCAGCTGCCCATCCCTGGCCCCATTGAGGAGCTGCTCACCGAGCTCAACGGCACCATCACTGACATCATATCCGCCCTTGTCACCAGGTGTGTGTGTGTGTGTGTGTGTGTGTGTGTGTGTGTGTGGGCAGAGGACAGGGATGAGAAGAGATTCGGAGAGGGGGTGAGAAAGCGCTTCTAAGCCATGTCAACATCAGCTCTTTGTCTGCCTCTCACTCAGCAATATAATCACTCATACACCCTGGAGAGTGTGTGCGTGTGTATCGCTGTGCCTGTGCCTGTGTGTGTGTGTGTGTGCGCATGCGCGCGTGTGTGTGCACATACGTGCGCGTGTGTGTGTGTGTATGTGTGTGCATGTGTGTGTGTGTGTGCGTGTGCGTGTGCGTGTGTGTGTGTTTTGCCGTTGGCAGAACACAACATAGAAATGCAATCAGTGTCTCATTGAAAGTATGTCAGACAGCGTGTGTCACTTTCAGGGGACAAGCATGGGAGCCATTGATGTGCTCTCTCTGCTGTTTTTATCCTCTACTAGTTTCATCTCTCTCTCTTTTTTTCTCTCTTTCTCCCTCCCTCCCTCCCTCCCTCTCTCTTTTTTTGATAAAATTTGTTTTATCTTTCAAGAAATAATTCACAAATAAAAAGAAGAGAGATAACCATGATCTCCAAGAAATACACCTTGCAAATTAGCACAGCAATGCAGTAGCCAGACCCTGTCTCAGCATTAGTTTGTGGCTGAGGAGCTGATTTGAGCTGTTACTGTGTTTGCTGTTGTTGTTGATGGTGGTGGTGTGTGTGTGTGTGTGTGTGTGTGTGTGTGTGTGTGTAGTACCTTCATCATAGAAAAGCAGCCTCCTCAGGTGCTGAAGACCCAGACCAAGTTTGCGGCCACGGTGCGTCTGTTGGTGGGGGGCAAGCTGAACGTGCACATGAACCCCCCACAGGTCAAGGCCACTATCATCAGTGAGCAACAGGCCAAAGCCCTGCTCAAGAATGAGAACACCAGGAAGTGAGTTCACTTCACACACACACACATGCATTTTCTCTGTATCTCCCTCTCTCATACACATACACATGCATTCTCTCTCTCTCTCTCCCTCCCTCTCTTTCTCACTCACTCACACACACACACACACACACACACACACACACACACACACACACACACACTCACTCAAACGCACACACATATTTCCAGATGCACACACACACACACACTCACTCAAATGCACACACATATTTCCAGTTGCACACACACGTACATCAATAATGCACAGTGACAAACACAGCACACACTGATATACACATGAGATTCTATGTAATAGTGAAGGAGGGATGCCCATGGATATACACTAAACAGGTATGTGGATTAACGTCTGGCAGACAACTGTCATTGTCAAGCAGACATACAGTACAGACAACAAGCAAGGCAAAGACTACACACACATACACATGCTCAGCCACCCATCCAGTGGGTCTGTGTAAGTGAGAGGACATTTACGTGACAGGGACATTACAAACAGCACAAATGGGACTTTCAGACAAAAACAGTTTACTGCCAGTCATGAATTTTTCAAAGTTGTTCATCTTTGCTTTATCCCTCTTGCCCTTGTTCTCCCTTCCTCTCTCTTTCTCAATCCCATATCTCTCTCTCCAAATCCCCATCCCCTTATCCTCTCTCTCTCTCTCTCTCTCTCCTCCCTCCCCTCAGCGACAGCAGTGGAGAGATCCTCAACAACAACTGTGTAATGGAGTACCACCAGACCACAGGCACGCTCAGCGCACACTTCAGAAACATGGTGAGACCCATGTTGCTGGCTTTCTTTTCTTCAAGGGGGTCAGCAGCCATTGACAAAGCCTGTTGTTGCTGATCAGCTTTGTTGGCAGCGCTGTGATCAGAATGTTCTATAATGCAACACACCTGCAGCAATGTGACACAAGTGCTGCCTTAGCACAGGAACTGGCCCCACACACTATAGGTGCCGCTCCACTTTTGAAGAGTGGAGGAGTCGGATGAAGTAGTGATGAGTTAAAGGCAGGGCAAAGCCAATCATCACTTCTGCAGTCAAGCTGTTCTTCTGTGCTGTTAGCAGTTCCCAGCAGTGTACAGTACAATTATGCTACACTTACATGTACAGTCCTGAAAAAATGCTTTCGTTGCTTATTGAGAAAGAAGATTCTATTATTGTTTTCTTTTCTGTCTCGATGCCTGCCCTGCCTCCTTAACCACTGTGTTTTCTCCCTGTGCTAGTCGCTGAAGAGAATCAAGCGTTCAGACCGCCGTGGCGCTGAGTCGGTGACAGAGGAGAAGTTTACTATTCTCTTTGAGTCGCAGTTCAGTGTGGGTGGCAACGAGCTGGTCTTTCAAGTGAAGGTGAGGCTGCATGTCAGGAGAGCTCTGAGAGAGGAGGAGGAAGAAGAGGTAGAGAATGAGGGGGGTTGCTTTAGCTGAGAGCAGAGATGAAGGGTGGGTGGAGAGGCTTTGTTGTGCTCTGATTGCCTTAGTTGCACCCCTCCATTGCTCTTAACATTAAATGTTAAAGAGGATTCTGTGGAGAATTATTTTCTACCTTTCTTTTCTCAGAGCAAGGCTCCATCAGTACCTTGACCACTTAGCAAATGTTGTAGTCTGAAATGAGCAAAACTCCAGAGCAAATGGGAGCAGCCAATTTGCCATTGCAGTGGGAGTGCTTTGTGGCCCTTGCCTTGACATTGTTGCCCCTGCAGCCTCCGTTAAGCTTCAGGAAGGACAGTATTCAAGCTGTAAGAACAGGGGACAATGGGCCGGGCAGGGAAGGCCACATGGGAGACAACGTTATTAGTTTGGAAATAGACAGAGAGCTTGACCCGCACTGGCCCTCTTGCCTTTTTTCATTGAGCATCTTTTCTTCTCTTTTTCTCTCCTTCAATCTGGTCCTCATGTCCCTCTGTCCTCCCCTGCAGACTCTCTCCCTGCCTGTGGTGGTCATTGTTCATGGTAGCCAGGACAACAACGCCACGGCGACAGTCCTGTGGGACAATGCTTTCGCTGAGCCGGTGAGTATGGTGCTGTGTGTGTGTGTGTGTGTGTGTGTGCCTTTGTGTGTGTCTGTTGATCTTTAAGCTTTTGCACACTTACTACTGTGAAAGGCCTTAATGAGCACAGTGGTGATGGACAGACATCTCCCGTCACATAGTATTACTCCCATTACATTACAGTATTATATAGTACTCCCCTACAGTCTCTTGGCAAATTTACTGTTTTTTCTGAATGCTTAAACACTAACAGTGATTCTTTTGGCACAATTTCTGAAACTACTAACACATGTTGGAAATCTATTTAAAAGTCTGCCAAACAATTAATGCTTTATTCTCAGTTTGAAATTTTGTAACACAATTTTTGCAAAATTGTAAACACAACCCACTGCTTTAGACTTCTAGAAAAACCATACAGATTGGTGCCCTCTACTCACACTATTCTGACAAGTGTCTTCCTATATTGACACGTCAAAGCACTTTTTGATAATTACTTGACTCAGCATCCAGACCTTTAGCACTGCAACATTGACAGGTAAGGATTTGGTCTGGATTACAATGTAGGACAATATTGGAGAGAGAGTGAAAAGGTGTGAAAATTAGAGTGGAAGAGGTGAAGAAGTAAGGAGTGGTTCCTGTCCTTTAGTTTGTGAACAAATTCACATTTTGGCAAAAATTTAGGGTGTGGTGTAAGTTACAAAAAGAGGTTACTGAAGGGGTAAAACCCTAGTATAAAAATCCCAGACTTGCATGGGATATTTAACATACAAACTTACACTCTTATCCATAGCAAAGATTCTAGAGAGATTCAATCGATAACCCTGTTGTTTGAGGCCACAGAGTGCTGTGTGTATGAAAAAGAACAAGAAAATGTAATACAACTGAATAGCAAACTGGCAGTTAACATCAGGCATAGGAAATTTAAACTGAAAGTGAGTTTCGTTGCCTTACTATGGCAGTGCTACATAGAGCTGAACCTGGTCAATGTTCGGAGGAGACCACATTCTCCTTATTGTCAATCAGTGTGGCATGAAAATAGGTTGTTATGTTAAGGTAAAGCTCCATTGTGTTGCTAGTCCTTGAACTCAAAGTTTATCTGGAAGAATCTGGACTAGTTACTGTGGGATGATCGTTGCTCTTGTCTCTCTCTCCTCCAGGGCCGGGTTCCTTTCATAGTGCCAGATAAGGTGCTGTGGTCCCAGCTATGGGAAGCCCTGAATATGAAGTACAAAGCGGAGGTCCAGAGCACCCGTGGCCTGTCGGAGGAGAACCTGGTCTTCCTGGCCCAGAAAGCCTTCAACAGCTCCAGCAGCAACCCCGAAGACTACCGCAACATCACCATGACCTGGTCCCAGTTCAACAGGGTAAGATCTGTTACAGTGCAGCACTAGATATCAGTCTAGATGTCAGTGACCTGTATTTTGAGGGAATTCACAAGGTTGGGCCTGGTGGGGCAGAGTTGGCAGTCATGGGGCTTTTTTCTATACCATAAAAATGTGTGCTCATTTTACTGTGCTAATGTTACAAAACAGAGCCTTTGTTTTAGTAAATGACCTAGTAAAGTGAGCGCACGCATTCTCTTGATACAAAAGAGTCTCATAATGGTTCCTCCCAGGCTCAAGCTTTATAGTGTACAGCAGAATGCCATGTTGTGTGTGCTTTTGACCTGATTTCAACCAACATTCAGTCAGACCCAGCAAACTTAACAATTGGGCCTGAATTTGTCTTCCTATTGGTTGTGGTTTGTCATGCAGTCTTGTTGAAGTCAGAGGGTGCAACATGGCATATCAATCAATGTTTTAGATATCTGATACACCCAAAATTTTTGTCAACTGTTTTGTCAGTGGTTCAAATGGGCAGTGTAAGAAATAATAAGTGAAAATTGTAGAGTGAGTTTCAACACATGGTCATACAGCTGAGAGACAAACAAATCCTGGGTTGAGTGGGATGACTACAGTGATTTAGTGGGCGGTTGAGTGGACATTGGTAATGAGACAAGCAGTAACAGCGTCATGCTGAAGTGTCTACCAGCATGCTACATCCACCCAAGATGGCCTATGTTGTGCCACTGTGGGAGTGTATGCACACATATGCGTGATTGCACACATACACACTCTCACACTGCTGGACAAGACTAAAGAACACATACAGCCGGTTGTCAGTAACACACACAAACACACACACGCACACACACACACACAGACACACACACACACACAAATACATGTTTTTCATCTCATGGAAGTGGTGTGCTATATGTGTTGATGCCAGTTTTTGAGACCTTTTATTCTGGTAACAGCTGATGAAGTTATGCTCTTCCTGAGGACATGATCTAAATGAAAACATTGCATGCAGAGACGGTGAGACAGAGGGGGTAATGGAGAGAAAGAGAGAGTGAGAGAGAGAGAGAGAAAGGAGGGGAGGAGAGAGAGAGAGAGAGGCTATACACAGATCTCTGGAAGTGGATAGAGCCTAATGCATTAGTTGCAGGCACCGTGATTCCTCTTCGAGTGAGCCTATTAAATCAAAGCAGGTCGGCGCATGCGTCCTGTGAACCCTTTGATTAAGTGGCCATGGCTGGGCCCAGCAGCAGGACAGATATCAGGCCACAGATTAAACTGTCATGCTCCAGATTCAAAAACAGGAATAAACGTCTCATCAAGCCAGTTAGGCCTTGCTTCAGCACATCCTTCATATGTATTCCACTGCCTGGAGGGGCTGATTGGTTGCACACTCTGGAAGTGAGTGGACATATTTCTCATAGGATATTAATATAGGACATATTTCTCATTGGATGAGTACTGTGGTTGTTTTATTGTTATTGCTTGTATGCTTGGGACAAAAATAAGCCTAACAAGTGGCTGAGTGTATTCAGTGGTTAGTGATGAGAGAGAGGGTGAGGGACTGAACCAGCAAGTGATGAGGTTATCAGGGATCATGTTTCAGACTGTGCGTTTGCACTGTTGTTTATTTGTAAAGCAGGTATCATTTTCACATCAGTGTCCGCCTCCAGCTGCGTTGGCTCTTTATTGTGTCCCAAGCTCCCTCTATGTACACAAGTAGCCCCAGATGCCACAGGCATCTTTTTTTATTACCTTTTTTTTTAGTAGCTTATAATCCATATCTAAACAGGAGAGGGAGACTCATCAGGATTCATGATCACAACTCTTCTTAGGTATATCACAGCATGACTGCCGAGCTCTCTTCTTCTGACATGAGAGAGAGAGAGAGCTCTAATCTCATCTGTCCTCTTACCCCGTACTGTCTTCCCTCTCGTTTGGGATTACACAGGGTTTGTTTGCTAGCCTTAATTTCCCACCGGTGTCCTGGAGGCCGTGCTACAGGCATGAGGCCTCTCGCTAAATATGCTGTCTGTTCGCTCTTTCCTGTCGACTCTGACCCTTATCTCTCCCTAGTGCTCCCTGTGTCAAGCCGCATGCTGTGGTATGTGTGTTCATATCGCATGCTAAACTCTGGATCATGCTAATGCAAACAGCTGCTCCTTACCCCCATTTTCACCTGTCATCTCAAAGGTTTCATTTGAAAAAGACACTCTCAAATAGTGACCCCAGGGAGATTTCGGAATTCATTTTCTTAACTTACTAATTATGTGAGTATGACATTTTAATTCCCTTCTTTTCAGGAAAGTCTGCAAATGAGAAATTTCACCTTCTGGCAGTGGTTCGATGGCGTCATGGAACTCACTAAGAAACACCTCAAGCCTCACTGGAACGACGGGTAAGAGAATCCTGTAGAGTCCACTACACTTAGATGAGCTCATTTGGTTTCACTCCAACCTGAACTATGAACATCTACAACTACAAAAATATTTCCCGCTTCAGTGATATCATGTAAAAGGCATTAAGAATGAATGTGTCAGTAAGAAAGTGTACAAACATATCAGAAGATGATATGAATGGATAAATAGATTGCATGGTTTACCACTGAAAGGTCAATGATTGTATGTGTCGTTTGGAATGCTCTTGGACACTGCTCTATTTTGATGGTGTGCCTTTTTTGAACTCTCAGGTTGCTAGCCAATCCAGTCCATTCACTTAAGTCCAGGTCCTTTCAAAAAGCCCCATGTAGTGAATGTTTTACCTCTTTTGCCATGGAAACAGGATCTAATAGCTCTGCATTCACATATATTGGTGGATAAAGGGCATTAGTAGCTGCGTTGCCAGATGTTGTCCAGCATTTCAAATACATATAGTGCTCACATGAACGCCCCAGTCTAAAAGAACATATTGTCACAGCTTTGTCAACAGTATGTACTTCAAAATCTCTGCTGGATTGTTATATCTCTTTTATCTCTTATATATAAATAAACATATAAATATATGTAAAATGTTATATGCTAATGTTGTGTATATGTATTATTGCATGTGTTTACTTTTATTATGGTTTATTCATATATGATGATCTTATTAATGCTGTGTGATGATCCCGTGTGTATGGTCCTCCAGTGCAATCCTTGGCTTTGTTAACAAACATCAGGCCCAGGACATGCTGATGTCCAAACCCAACGGCACCTTCTTGCTGCGCTTCAGTGACTCAGAGATCGGCGGCATCACAATTGCCTGGGTGGCCGAGAACCCCAACAAAGCAGGTATCAATCTCTCTCTCTCTCTCTCTCTCTCTCTCTCTCTCTCTCTCATACATATAATACAAATATACACATACATTGTTGGCACACACACATATTGCATGCGTACACATACCCCACCCCCACAGACACGCTTTAATGCACTCACTCACAATATGATCTCTACTGTGCTTTGTTTGTGTATCAGGAGAGCGTATGGTGTGGAATCTAATGCCCTACACAACCAAAGACTTCTCCATCCGCTCACTGGCAGACCGCATCAGTGACCTGAACCATCTGCTCTACCTCTACCCTGACCGGCCCAAGGATGAGGTCTTCTCCAAATACTACACCCCACCTCTCTGTAAGAAGCCATCTCGCTATCCACCACCTCGCGCATGAGTTCAGTGGAAATGAAATGAATGAAAAATGTATTTATCTTTTTTTCTTTCTTTCTTCTCTCTCCCCTGCAGCCAAAGCAGTGGATGGCTATGTCAAACCTCAAATCAAACAAGTTGTACCAGAGTAAGTTTGTGAACTCCCCAGCCCTTCATTACCTCCAGTGGAGAATGCTGATCAGTCATTAAGTCCACCTCCGCTGCCTCTCTTCTGCATACAAGTAGCATCATTATTATTAGCATTGCTAATGCATTAGCGAGTAGAGAGTTTAATGGTCACCACAGGGATATCCTCCTTCTTAGCTTCATTTCCTGGCCATGGCAGCAAGGTTAGCATAATTTGCTTTAGCAATGGTTAAGGAGAGGATGTTAGTTGCCATAGATACAAGCATGTTCAAGGTCACTGAACTCCTGGCCAAGTAAACTTATTGTATCTTTGCACAGTAGTCATTACTACTGTAGTAGGTGGTAGCTGTTTCATTGGTAAGGCCCTCGAAACTGAAAGGTGAAGTGTTAGCCAGGTCTGTTGGTTGCTGAGTGTGTTCTTTGTGTGGCAGTAGGACTATATGTGAATATACTTTACCATGTACTGCATGTCTTTTTTGTTTGTATAGATTCACAACAGCCAATGCTGACCCCACTGTGAACCCAACCTACATGGATCACGCGGCATCTCCTGCTGTCAGTCATCCACACAACTATGGCCTCTACCCACCCATGTGAGTATAGAACATGGTGCCGGCAGCCAGACAAACAGGGTCACCTGCTCTCTAAAAACCCACCACATGTTTGTGTACTCACCAGATTAGTGGATAACTGAGCAGGCACTGGCCCAGCCCTGAGGAGGCAACAGTGCAAATGTTCCTGTCCTGTTTCATGACTTCCTACCATTTCATCTCGCAGCAGAGCATGTGCCTTTGAGCACCATGATGAGGCTTGTCATGTCGTTGTGACTAGAATTTAGCCTACTGCTGTGAGCTGATTGATCAGTGATTAATCCTGATGTGGTTACTGTTGTTTGTTCTATAACAGGTCTGTAGCTTTTATGTTTTTTTATATGCTAGTGTGAGTACGTGGGATGTGTTGGTTCAGTCTGTAGCTCATTTCCAGTAAGCATGCCTGCACAGGTTTAGTTGTGACAAGTAGCAAAGTCATCCTTCAACACTTCTGTCATTTCCTCTTTGTACTTCCAATTCAAATCGATACATTTCATAGATGTGCTTGGCTGAAATGCAAGTCAGTTCTATCAGATCAAACCAATGGCTTAAACTTCAGTTATTTTAAAGTGCCTAAAGCAGTTTGGTGATTTCGAAAAGGAATTAGTGCAGATTAATATATATGTTACAAAACATATAAAAAATGTATATACTGTATATCATCAGTTATTTCTGCCTGCCTGTCTCCCCTTGCATGTTATCTTGTTCTGTGAGTGACTACTGAGGATGTAACCCCTCCATTCTGTCGTCTCTACCTTGCACCCTCCGCCCACTCAGGAGTGACCCCATGCTGGACACAGAAGGCGACTTTGACCTGGACGACACCATGGACGTAGCACGGCACGTTGAGGAGCTGTTGCGCCGACCGATCGAGAGCCAATGGAGTGGTCAGCAGTCCTGACTGCTGACCTTTTGACCGCTTACCTCAGTCCTCGCCGCCCACAGCCCTCTCACTGCATCGCCACCCTAACGCCCGAACCTAACTGCCAGGATCGGATCATCTGCGTTTCACACTGCCCGTCCTCGCACCCGTGTCTCCACCTCTGCATTCGCTCCCATATGAAATGTTGATTATGGTCGTGAAATTCAATACTTTTGTTTTTGTTTTCTTTCTTGTTTTTCTCCAGCGTGGTTGCTGCCTGCCACTTTTGGTTTGGTCCCAGATATAGCCAAAATAGACAGAATGCTCTATACAGTACAATATGCTACAGCCCAGCGCCGGCCATGTGATAGTGTCAGGACAAGCACATGCATGTTTTTATTTTCTATTACTGTCAGTGACTAAAATATCCATGATAGTGCATTGAGCATTCAGAAATGTACCTGTTTTTTGTATTGTTTTCCCCAAATCCAGGTGTAGTTCATTCATAATAGTCACTGTTTTTTGACAAGGTGTTGTGAAGGATAGCCTCTGATCTGCCTTGAGTGTCTCTGACAATGTGTGCTTGTCTCTTCTCATACGATCACACACACACACACACAAGCACATAAACAAACAAACACACACACACACACACACAGACATATAGACAGACATAGAGACAGACATCCTCAAACTCAGTCTGCCTCCCTCTCCCGTGCTGTGTCCACTGTGTCACAATGCTGTCTGTGTGCTTCTGTTGACTCAGTCTAGTTCAAGCAGGACATTGGCTCTGTCCAACAGGCCCATTCTTTAGTACAGCCCCACCTCTTGTCTGGCCTTATGCGCTTTATCTCTGTGACTGGGCCTTTTGGCCCTCTCTGCTTGCTGTAGTAACTGTGAGTGTTTTTAAGCCCCAGCATACGGATTAGGGAAAAGAGGAAACAGGTTTAAGATTATTGATGTCCTCCCCACTCCATGGGGAGTGCTCAAGGCCCATTCTTCTACATATTGAAATGCTTATATCCAAAGTGTGTGAGGGTTGTGATTGCATACATCTGCCTTTGGTCATTTAAGGTAAGGTTCAACTGTACATTTGATAGTGTAACAGCTTGTATCTGTAGCAAGTTTTATTTATTTTTTCTTCACAGATGTATTGTCTAAACGTTTCTGCACTATGCAGTCGTCCTTGCTAAAGAGCTGAAGACCTGAGCTGATTCTGTAGACACTGTGCTAGGGATACAAGAGAACGTTAGAACATGCTAGAACATTTAATATAGATACGGAAGACTGAAGATTAGATGTGCTAGAACATTCAATAAGGTAATGAGAGATGAGATGAGTGATGGCTCACTGGACACACATTCAGCCTCTTTAACTCTTTTTTTCTGTCATTCACAAAAAGCACACACGGGCGCACACGCACACACACACACACAGACACCTCAGGAGGAAGTTTTGGATGGATCTGTGAAAATGTTAGAAAAAAAAAGAACTAATCCTAAACATGCAAACAAAGACTTTATCTTTGTACAGGTGAATGCTAATGCAATCTATTTTCTTTTCTCTAACACTTTATTATACAAAGCTCCTAGTCATCTTTATAATCTTTGTCACCTGTGCACTTGCCTGGAAGGCCACCACTGTGTTTGGTTGTGTCGCCCAGTACCCTTGAGGAGACAACAGGCCCACAGGTTACAGGCAACAAAAAAGCGAGGGGAGATATTCCTCACGTGAGCCTGGCCTGATTTGATTTTCCGGAGCCTTCTGAAAGCCCAGTGCATGTAAATGACCCAGCGGTTGGCTCATATGGAGACACAGTGGTATTTGGGTTGCACCCGGTCAGCATTAGGCCGTTAACACAGACTTACTGCCCATACACCACAGCTAAAGTATGACAGAGCAGGGCCATCAAAGAGGTCCTCATGACTAAGCCTATTAAAAACTTTGACAAGAATCCCTTATAACCTACCCACCCACCCCTAAAACTGTCTGTGTTAGTGTTATACTCTATATTTCATGAACGTTTTACTTTGAAGAGACAAAAACCAAGATTGTCAAGTGAAGAAGTCAGGTGATGTCTTTTTTATTGTTCTTGTTTCTCTCCTGACTGATCAGTCTTGTTTTGCCTGAACCTTGTTTTCATGACGCTGTAGATGGACACACTCTATGTGTGAGTGTGCAGATGTGTACTCTTGTGGGAGAAAGAGGGAGAGAGAGAGAGAGAGTTGTGTTTGTGTGTGTGTTTGTGTGTGTGTGTGTGTGTTTGTGTGTGTGTGTGTGTGTGTTTGAGTGACTTGTGAATGTGTAACATTTGTTATTCCTGTTTCATGTTTGTCCTATTTGTGGTTTTTGGTTTTAGTGCTTGGATATGTCCAAGAAAAACAGCAATTCAAATAAAATAAAGTTTTCTAAATAATTTCAGCGACAGAACTCCTACTCTGGAGGAAACACATTGTTTGTCAATCCATCATCACTTTCTGTTCTCACAAGATTCTGAGTTGAATGGTGGACATGGACTTGCTCACACATTATTCCTTTCTTCAGACAGATTTGACAGCTAACCACTGGCCACAGTCATGAATTTCTGATAGTGTCTATCATCTTCATATCATTGTTGATCATTATCATTTCTGGAACATTAGTGTTCATTGATCAATTCTGAAAATAATACAAACTCAAGAGACTGATGTCCTTTGACACAGTATTGTACATTATATTTGCTACAACAAACTCAATGTAGTGCCGTTGGCGTAATGCTTATTATGGAATCAGCTGCCTTTGTCTGTCTACATCCTTTACTAGATTTTCCAGTCAGTGCAATACAAAAACAAACAATAAAGTGCAGTCAACTTTTTAAGGCTAAACTAGCGTAAGCATATTAGGCCCCAATGAGAGAGCTCAGAGAAAGTATGAATAAGTGAGGGATAAGGTATAATTCAGTTCTTTCTCTTCTCTCTTCTCTTGGGCAAAAGTTCTCTGGTAAAACGAAATCAATGTGCTGTATTAGTGGATTCAACACCATGCATAAGCATTAACTGCATCCTGTCTATACATAAGCATTAATTATATTCTGTCTATACACATATATTTTTGTCCGTAGCATATTGTAAAAATGGTCTTTGTAAAAAAAGAGTTCTACACTTGTGCTGTATTGTAGCTAAATCAGGACATGAATGTAGCCTATGAGGGCAGTAACGGAGAAGCTTTGAAGCTTTGAAAAGGAGCAAGCAGGGAGACATTGGTGGACCTGCATCCACATATGTTGAAGGAATGGGAATTTTTGCAGAAATAGGAACAGAATTTTTCAGTGTTAGGAGGCTTAGGCCCACCTGTAGCGTGTGGTCAAAGTGAAGAAGCTTGCTGAAGAGCCTCATGTTCATGCCAAAAAATACCTGTTTCAATTAGCCTGCAACTAGTGTCAACCATTTCCCTTCAATCTCTCTGTGTTGCTTTCACACCCCCACTACCTCCACTGCCACTACCGCTCTCTCCATCCTTTCACTCATCTGCTGTTACCATGGTGACCTATCCATTAGTTGTAAGCGTGTTGTTGAATGCCCATGGTTGACAGGCAGTGTGGTGTTGAAAGAAGAATTTCTTCCTTCCCTCTAACATTCACACTGGGCCCTATCTGCACTCCACCGGTTTCAGCTGTGGGTCTTGTGAGAGAAGTAGTATTCCTCTCTCACATCATCTCACTTTCTTCCTGGGCTTGTCACTTAGTGCATGCCACTGAAGCATTATCAATAGCAAGCGTTAGCATAGCAACTGACCACATCAGCATCAACATTTTCAACAGCAACAGCCATTTCCAAGCACTATTAAGGAGCTAATGCGCCTTAAAAATGATATTTCTAAAAATAAGTCCCACTTGAAACTTTCTGTTCTTCCTGCACAGGTGTAGAGAGGATCCCAGCCCAGTCATGCTGTTGTAATATTTCTTTGGATGGTTTGGAGGGCTGATGCCAGAATAATGCCGTTGCTTGGATACTAAACCTGAGGTTGCTTGGTTACGGTTTGACATGAACCGCAAGTCCCAACATGGTGTTAAAAAGTAGGCCTGATCACCAATTTAGGATATAAAGACAAATGTTTTTCATTATAGATGAGTGAACCTAATGCAATTTTTAACAGCAGAGACCAATGAAACATTTGGAATCTGCAGGAACGTAGCTGATTCCATATCACTTTTTAAAACAGGTCATTACAGTATATTTATTATCAGTATTAGTCAGACTTAAACTTAAAGGTGAGTCCTAGCCAGCCAAGGGAAATGTGTTAATGAGAAAATATTTAATACAAGATAATTATGCACCTAACCTAAAATTAATCAACATCAAATGATCGGGTTGCTTTGTACATTAATAGGAGTCCATTAGGTCCATCATTCTCTCTCTCTCTCTCTCTCGCTCCGTTAGTTCAAGGTCTGCTCTAACAGTTCTATTATATGCAATAAAGCCATGGACCATTAGACCTTACAGTGGGAAGTTTCAGGTATTTAAGGTCCACCCAACACAACCCTGAGTGTTTCTGTGATATCCATCAAAAATGAATGAAGTTAAATTGAGTTATGCATTCTTTAACAGGCCTATGTTAAAGGAGCTATGTACAATACTAGATAGATAAATAGATAGATAGAAACTTTAATAATCCCAGAAGGAAATTCTAATCACCAGCAGTTCAGTGTGTGGTACAGACATAAAAAAAACATGGAGACATCTCTAGATGTAAAAGGGGAGCCATTGCTACACAGTGATATGCAGAGTTAGTTGAGAATAAAACAAGAATGTCCATGCACTGAGTGAGATGACTGGCCCACTACATACAGTAAGATGAAAAGGGCGAAAAGCAGAATGTGAAGAATGTGTCATGGCAAAAACTGGGTGGTCCCCTGGATATCCCCTGAAGTAAGCATGCAGACCAACTAGCTTTGGCTCAGTATTGCTATCTTATGCTCTACTATGTGTGGCCGCTGGAATAAAGCCATGTTCAAGGCGTCACGAAACCAAAAGAAGAGTTTCAGAAGAGTTACACATATCTCCTTTACATTTTAAAATATAAAACAAAGCTTTTCAGCAAATTGGCCTCTCTCTCTCTCCCTTCCTCTGTCCCTCCCTCTCTCTGTCTCTCTCTCTCTCACTCTATTCTGGACTTTCTCTCTCTTCTCTCCATACATAAATAAATCAATAAATTAATAATACTGGCTAAAACACAGTACACAATACAATACACTTTAGACAGTGATTGAAGTCTGATTCTGATGAAAAGTGTAAGAAAGGGTTTTGTGTGTATTTTTTATGAGTTGTCCAATTGCCACTATTTTCATTCATTGCAGATATACAAATGTTATCACACATAATCCTGTTTGTGGCACACAGATTTAGTGGTGTAGGTGTAATGTCAAACACTTACACTGAGAACAAAATAGGGTTGTCATTTTGAATTACAGCATAAATGTATTTTTCAGTACCAAAACAAATTAGTTAGATTATTGATAGATTAGATAAGTGAAGCTCATTGCTCATTGTATTTTTACTTTGTATTTGGCAATCTTTCATCAATGTTTTTATACTTTGGAATAACCCAATTCTAATTTTAAAACAATTTATTCCATTTTCAAATGGAGATCCCTAGATCCCTTCATCCTTCTCATTAGTAACATCATTTTACTTATCAGCCACAAGATGTCACTGTTGTCCAAGTAATATTTGCTCAAGAAAAAACCTTTCCTGATCTGAGGGATTTTTTCAGCTCTCTGTTGACATTTCCTTGTTATTTCTCCTGACAGTTATCTTTTCTCTCAGAGGCCTTTGCTGCACAGTAGTCTGATTGATTGACATCTCTTTAAATGATGGATTGTCATCCGTTTGTGAGGAATGGCAAGAACTTTAAATGAGTGCATCAGTAGACAGCGTTTTTGTTGTTGTTTTTTTTGTTTGTTTCCCCATCATGTGGTTAGGTAAACAGTGTCATATGGTCAGGTAAACAGTGTCATGTTGTTGTTTTCAGCAACAAATGACTACAGAAATGTGAAGGCTACCCCACTCTCCTTGCATCAGCTTGTACAATGTGTGGATTTGGGGGTGAAGTATCTGCTACAGTATCGTTCAAGGGGGAACAGAGCTTAGAAGTGATCATCCTGGTGAACTCTGTTAATGAACACATTTTGTACAGATTTTCAAATACAGTCATGTCACCTCTATGGTAAAAAAAAAAAAATACTCATTTGTTTATTTAAAGTTTATTTTTTGGGCAATAGCAACAGGAAGTTTGCCTGAGGTGTCAGGAAGTCTTGCATTATGACCATTCTTTCAGCTGGAGGGAACACAGCATGGGTCCTCTCTCAATTAGCCCCCACTTCCACCCCACCCCACCCCACTTTTCCAGCCTGCAGTGTGTCTCAGTTGAAGCCCAGCTACAAGAATCATACTCCCGCTTCTCTCAGCTCTGCTCTGCTGCAGCTCAAACCCATCCACCATATAATAATGGTCATTTAGCATGATTGTTCTTTGGTCAGTAGGGGACAGGGTATGGTTTGGATGTGACTGGGTTCCTATTTCAGTCCATATTGTCATATTTTGGACTGCTTTCATGAAAATAAGAAAACTGAAAGTCTGTGAATATCTATCCATAGTGTACCTGACTTAATGTATGGACTCTCTACATATCCAGAGGGGAGAAATGAACCGCTGCAAGTTCAGTCCTTTAACAAGAACATATTAATGAAAATGTCGATTTTAATTGAATTCAAATAAACTTGTTTTCATCAGTTCTGGTGGTAGTGTAGGCTAGTGCTTACACTAGGCTAGTGCTTACACTACTCCTGCAAACACACCTCTGATTCTGCTTAAAGGATGAACTACTAATTTCAAGTGCTTTCACGCAACACTTCCCATCTCACTGATCCAAATTTAAATGAAAAGTCAGGATGAAAATGCTGCAGCAGTGTGCCCTATTTGAAAGGTGCTGTATATGCTAAGCCAACACTACTCTCTGTTATTGTTTTATTTCCTTAGGAAGGTCTTACTCAAGCAAGAAGAGAAGTGAAAGTCAAAGCACATGGCTTTTGCTTTTCTCTGTGGGCGTAGGTTTTCCAAGCTGTGACAGGATGTTGCAGTCTGCCGCGGCACACTAAGGCATCAGTTACTGTAAGGCCTCAGTGGGGTGATGAGTTATTCTATCTTGTCATCATCTCGCTCTTGCTTGCTGCCTTGCAGCGCCGGCCATGTCCTGTGTGACCACTCAGACTGACCCTGATCAGATTCCAAGCTGTTTGACTGGGATGAGAGCAGAGCTGCATTAGGCCAATCCACGGGAGAATCCAACCCACTTTGCTCCATCATCTTACTCCCTATTGCCCTCATTAGCATTCTCTCTCTGCCATGATGAATGTCTGCCTCTCTCCACTCTCCTTCCCCCCCCCACCCACCTTTCTATCTTCATCACTGTGTCTCTTTCACCGTACAGTTCAAATGTACTTTACTGGAGGTTAAAATTGATTATTGATCACAAGTGTTTAGGAAGTGTATGAAGATAAGAACTTAGCTTATAAACTGCAAATGTCACACAGTGCAAAGCGTTACCTTGCGGCCTCATTATTTTCTGCACATATCTGTGGGGCCTGTATAGTGTCAACTATATGTGAGGGCATGTGGAGAAGTGTGTGAAGATAATCAAACAATGGCAATAGGCCATTTTTCTCAGGAACATGTCCAGACTGCGGTCTCAAATCACCACTCATCTGTTTCAAGGTGCAAGGCTAAAGGACATCTTATGAAAAGAAGCAGAAAAGTTCACACACTCGATATGCAACAACCCAACCCGACCTGACCTTGATATGCAACAACTCAAAGCTAGCAGATTAGAGTGGAAAATCTTTTGCACAGACTTGAGTGTGCAGACTTCTTGTTTTCTTCAGACTCTGGTCTCAGTAAAACCTTGATTTCAACATGGATTTTTATGATAGCCTCCAACTTCATTCTCCTGTCCTTTCTCACAGTCTCAAACTTCCCCTGTTTTTGACGTAGCAATGCTGTTTGACTGGCCTCTTATTTGCTATACTGCCACGGTAAAGTCCCTGCACTTGTTTTTTCCTCCTGTATTTCTATGTGGTTAGCACACTGCTATAGCAACATGGCAAGTGGTGGATACTGTGCATGTCTAGAGCTGAATAACTTTTGCTATTGTTGTTGTCCTAGTGCTTGTGTGTCTGCATACCAAGGCCATTTTGTCAGTGTTCATTCTTTGGTTTTGAAGAGCTTTAAAAGTCAAGTGAAGATGAAATGTTCAAAGCAGTTGACTTCAGTTGCTTCACATCCCCTGTCAGTGTTCCTACTTCATCATCAGCTTAGACATTTACTGCTATTGCACTGGCTAACAGCTAAGAAATGACAGTCTAGTCTTTTCTCACTTACTGGCTCCAGTCTAGACTTCAGCCTCAGGGAATACAAATCTGACTCAACACCAGGCTCAGCTGTTTTCAACACAAAGTGGCCTGCATGATCGCATTGTGAGGCTAGATCTTGCCAGTGCATTGAAATGTTTCATGAAAGGATCGTTGGATTCACCTAGCCAGGTTAGCGCTGCCTAGTTCCTCCACTCAGTAGTGCATTTCACTACAATACTAGGGGACTCCCCAAAGGCTTCAGTTTGCTTCAAATATATTTTTTATCTCCAATCAGCGAAATGAAATTGAAGGGAGAACCAATAGGTTTAAAATTTACACAAAGTTCCACCCACCCCAAAATAAATGTGTGCCTATCAAGAGTTCCCAGACTCTTGTCTACCAGTCTAGATGAACTTCAACTCACTCTCTCTGTCTCATTTTTCCATCTCTTGTAAGATCAATACACAATTCTACTTGTGATGCTCACACAACTTGGGTCTGGTTGTCTTTTGAAAGTGTTTGATAGACTATTTGTAGATTAACAATACTATTCATTTGTATATTTTTGTTCAACACCTCTTTAGCAAGAATATTTTGATATTTTGACTTCTTTTTTATCCTCTCTCCGTCAGTGGTTTATAGACTGAAGTGATTCATCTTGTCAGCTTAAGTCAAACTTCAAGTCGGCCGGAAACTGCAGTGTAAATGCAGAGATGGGACGCTGTGCCTCGAAGAATATTGGAGGTCATTTAATGTTTGCCGTCCTCATTTAGCTTCTAAGACAGACCCATATTCTTTTCCCTTCATCCAAATGAAAGACCTTATTGTCTAACTGCAGAATACAGCAGCCTGGTCTCCAGCTGGCTAGCGACAATGAAGAGATTTGTTACAAGCCACAGAATGTGCGCTCAATCTCCACAACTCATTCTTCCGTTGTAGAATTGTCACAGTAGAATGATCTACATCAAAATTCAATAAGTCCAATAGGTCTTTTTTTAGCTAATGTTTGACATACTAGTTCATCAATGTGTGTTAACTATGAGGAAGGGGTGGGGGTGAGTTAGATGAGATGTGATACACAGATGATCACATTATGAACTATGCGGCCATCTGTTCTGTGTTGAGAGTCAAATGTATAGCTGGAATCTACACAGTACTATCATGTCCCGTACATAGTCCCACAGGCACACCCTCCTCTATCAGGGAGGGCCTCTTTACTACTTTAAGACTGTTCAGGCCCTTGTGGCTAAGACAGTTACTATCAAATGGATAATCTGCCAATAAACACTCTTTAGAACACAGCCCCTGGGTGGAACTTTCCAGTTCTCTCCTTTCTTCTTCAGAAGCACATGTTTTTAGTAGGGGTGGGACATTAACGCGTTAATTACGATTACTTAATTACAAACAATTTAACGCGTTAAAAATATTAACGCATTTTATCGCAGTTTACTTACCCGGAACGTTTGTCAGTGCATGGTGTTGTGGTACGCCAATTATACTGATGTAAACAGTTCTGGTGCATCCACGGAACCTGAAAGCGTGGTGGGTGTGCTGGACGGTAAATTTTTTTTCAAAAAGCGACCAGATGGAAGTGTTGACAAAGGCATTGTTTACTGCAAACTATGCAGGAAAGAGTTCGCCTATCATAGAAGCTCGTCAACTTTGAAATACCATTTAAACGCGAAGCATGTCACTGCGATCACTGAAACTGCTGGAGCTCGAGGTGACAGTTCTGGTCAGCAGTGTAAACTAAACCAAATGGCGGTCTTCCAGAAGAAAATTAGCAGGAGGTAACAGCTTAAAGTAAAATGGCACTTAAACTTTAGTCTCTGCAATATTGGTCAGGGACCTTACATTTTTTTTACCTTTGTTTACTATTTTGAAATGCAGTTTATTTTTTTTTTTTATGAAATGCAGTTTATTTTTTTTGAAGACATTTATTTCAGCCATTAAATGAGTTTAATTAGGCCTATCGAAGTGACGTCTGTGTCTATTAGTATTTGATGAACTCTTCACACATTTATATAAAATATGTTACTTTTGGGGCAAATACGGTAATGTAGTTAGTTGAGATTAATTAAGATTAATTAATTACAAAGCCTGTAATTAATTAGATTTTTTTTTTTAATCGAGTCCCACCCCTAGTTTTCAGATATGTCATGTAGGCTCTTTGCTGTAAGCAGGTCTCTGCCCTTGGCATTTAGCAACCCTGCTACAGCCAACTCACAACCTTGCTTTTCACTATGGTCTGTTTTTACACCGTAGAGCAGCAAGAGAAATCACATTAAAAATGGTCAGATCTGGAAGGTGGTCACCCTTTGAATGCTGAGATCAGAGTGGTGTGACCAAAGCAGGGCGAGCCATTCACATGATCAAAATCAGGACAAAAAGACATAGGCCTACAACAAAACATCAGCTACAACATCTCCCCATCACAGAGGACCTTCCTGGACGCCGATGCTGGGCCCGACTCCCCTTCCTGAGGCTTCGTGATTGACCCCCCCTCACAATGGCGCTGTCAAATTCCTGGCCGCTGCTACATTGTCCAGCCATAATTCCTGATAACCACCTATAGACTGATTACCATGTAATGTAAAAGTGGGATAATACTCTATTATGAACTATTATGAACCTTAGCTAAACCATAGGCAACTTATAGTCTGTCATGGTTACTACTGATTGTAATTTTTCTCCATGACCCCTGGCAGTTGGGTTAGCCCCTTGAGTCGTGGATCTGCCCAAGGTTTCTTCCTAGATTAACTGAACATAAGGGAGTTTTTCCTTACCCCTGTTGCTCTTGGGTGCTCCTTCTGTGAAGCGCCATGAGACAATACTATTGTAAAAGCGCTGTATAAATAAAACTGAATTGAATTGAACATAAAACGTAATGAAAAACAGTTGCAATTAGAAATGATAATCAAAACGGTCTCTGTGTGGCGTGTATTTCTTGGCTTCTCTGTGTTGTAAAGCTAATCTGTGATTTACTCTCCATGAGATCAATGTCATCATGCAGACATCTGCTTGTGCATACATGTATAGGAGCTTTTGGAACTCAATCTCTTGTCCTCTGCTCTGAGCTGTGACTGTCTGTGGTCAAAGCTTTGTAATTGTGTGTAGCTTGTTGCCCTGATGGTTCTGCTTCAGCTAGCTCAAATTTACGGATAAAGAATGCATTTAGCCTGACTTATAAATGGAGCACATTGATTGGTTTGTGAGCCATGAGTCATTCTGTATTCATTAGCCCAGCAGGAAGACCCTTTTGCTGTGCATGTATACATCCTGATTCAGTGTAGCGTGTGTTTTCTTTTGTAGCTGTATTTACTTATTTATAGTCCTAACAAACATGTTTGAATATTGTATATTGTCTTCAGTGTATTTTCACATAGCCTATATTGTATGTTGTCTTCTTGTTGTGTTGTCAATTGTCTATATTGTCAATATGTGATGGCACTAGCTAGAAAAAAAATCCTGTGCAAATTCTTCTCTTAGCTAAATAAATCCTATTTCTGATTCTTTGAGATGAAGAACATATTTAGGTGCTCTCCCTTAAGTGTGCTAGTCTCTCTGTGTGTGACAGCTATTATCTCTTCATGAAGACATTTATGAACATCACATTGCTCCTAAGTTCGATCCTAAGCTCCTAAGTGACTGAATCTCCAGTGCAGAACTAAACTGCTGGCATAGGACATGTGCAAATGAGATCAGGTTCAGAAGGTGCCCAAGAGCTGCCCATCAGGCATCCAGTGTTGAGGTGAGATGTCCTCAGAGAACATGAGTCTGCTGGAGATTCATGAAGTTACAAAGGGCTGCACCAGTCTTTCACTGCATTCAGTATTATGAGTTCTGTGTCCCTGGTGCTCATTCAGTACAGCACGTCACTGACAATGCCAAGATTGTGTGCTGGTTCCCACCCAGGGAAGACAGACTAATGTACCGAGTGCAAAACCTGTGTGATCATGATCAGTCACTAGGTACAAATGAATGGGAATGACTGACGGTGTGTGAAATGTCATGTATTAATGCAGGGTCCTGCTTTGTCTGCCCTTTCAACAAAGTGAGATAACATAGCACTAGGCACACAAATTACAATTCATTTGGAAAGGGCTAGCGCTCATGAGATCCATGCATTCAAAAGGTAAGGCCTTAAATCTCATGTGACAATGTGCTGACGTATGTCTCACCAAATGAAAAACATCTTTAGTCCACAATCTTGACAGTGTGTTTCATATGACCTTCACGTTCAAAATCACGAGGGTTGTGTCCTCACGTCTGCAAGCTTCTTCTTCAGGGACAGAGAAAAAGGAAGTGAAGGCTTCATTAACAAACAATGAGATGCTGATGTGTAAATGATCACTTGCTATTATACAATTTCAAAATGTATCCCAGTGCTGCCCATGTTGTCTTGAGATGGATAGGTCTATTTTATTAGTAGATACATTTGTGTTTGATTTCTTGATTTGTGATGATTATTGAGATGTTCTTGTTTGCTGTAGTTAATTGATTCAGTAGGTTTATAACAATGAGTATATAATGTAAATCATAGTTTCATTTCTTCTGAAGACTTAAGTTTTATAAGAGATGCTTTTCTGAAAGCAGTTTTGCCATATTACTTGACATTCTTGACACCCTGACCACTGCCAATTAAGCAAAGTAAATGCCCTACCTTCAAAATAAAAAATATATATATCGGTCCCCCATGGAACGGATATCATGATGGGCTATCAAATTCTAATTAATGTGGTCTATCAAAATGTAAACAAGCATTTTGTGCATTCAGGCTTTGAATGTCTGAAGAAAGGATGGGACCTGTTTTTTTAATTGTGTATTTTCAAAATTTAGCTTGCTTGTACTTTTCAATGAACTTCCAAGGAACTAATTTTTAAGTCAAAGTCTGCAATCAAATTAAATTATTTTTGATATTTAAAATCAATAGTCAATCTGACCAATCTGACGCCCTTCCCCCTTCTGTGCCTGACGCATCTTATTGATCAGCTTAAGCCCTTTACACATGACAACCATTGAAAAGCTTAGCTTGTGCTTGCTCCATCACTTGATCCAAAATGAAAATGTAGCATTTTACTAACATACAGGAGGCTGCAATTGCCGTAAAATAAAATAAATAGCATGCTACTTTGTTAATACTATAACCATTTGAGCAACACTGAAGAGTCAGCGCCAACGGGGTCGAAGATCAACAAATTTTAACTTTGAGCGTCGAAACGCCGGCGCCGGCCACAACGCGATGCCAAGACCGAAATGAAGGCGTTAACGGCTCTCCATAGAAAAACAATTGCCCAACGCTCGGAAGCGTTTGACAGTGGTCATGTGTAGCGCCCTTAGTGTGGCTTGATTCCAGCCTCAGTGTTCCTTATTTGCAAAAATAGCACATAAATATAGAATTTGACATGAATTAATCTAGTCAAACTATCAATATGAAGGAAATCAATATAGGCTACCATGCATCAGTATGACGGTAAACGCAAAAAAATGTTTTGCAGTGTTTTTTGTCATTCTATCCATTCAAACTGTGCAATCTAAATGTGAGGGTCATACACCGCACAAGTGTGTGTGTGTGTGTGTGGACGCGCGCGCGTACGCGTCTGTGTTTGAATCGGGGAATTTGGGTATTGTATGGACAACCAACAGTCCGATCAAGGGAAGAGAGCAAGGACTCGATCTATGTGACCACTATTTCCTTACCAGGACGCAACGCCATCTGCGACTGCACCCCACGGAAGCACATGTGGAAACTCTATCGTTCTGTCAGCCGACAGGAAAGTAAACGAATACACAGAGACGTACAGAGTCGGTGAGAGGAAGACCAACAGAGGGGAGAACAAAAGTGGAGGGAGCGCTCAGGGGTAGTCGAGAAGAGGGGGGAGCCATCAAGGGCATATTTTACGCACCCTGATTCGCTAACAGGGATTGAAGAGCTGTGAACTGTGATTCCTTGGACTGAGAACATTGCTTACTACGAGCGGAACATGTCTATTAGCTAACTTAACATTAGCTTGGAGCTATTTATTGTTGTGTTGGGAGGAGTTGGCAGCGGACGCCGCATGTTGCCAGCAAGACAGCTAATCAAAGCAGATCTCACAGTGAAAGCCATCTGCGCATTTCACGCGAGCGACTGAGCGAAGAAGAGTCAACGATATCAGAGTTTTAACATCTCTGCTTTCCTGATAGGCTTGCTTGATTTCGTAGCCGAGGCAGCTTTGGAAATCGCCCGAGTGCCCCATTTGCCCAGAGATTTATGAGCTCCCTTAGGGCGAATGGTTTCGTTGTAAACCCCAGGATAGCCCCGGTACTAGCGAAATGTTGAAATCCAAGGTGTTTCTGTAACAGTGGTGAACCATGGCTGGGCTGCAGGCATCAGAAGCTGTGTCGGGACCCTTTCTGGAGCCCCCTTCCCCGGACGCGACGTCCCAATTACAGACCGCTGCTGCAGTTCTCGATGTCGCGGGGTTGAACCTCAATGACGCCGCAGCCGTATTGACCCCAACGGAGACACGGGCATATCTGGACGTGTCACCGGTTACCGGGTTCCCGGTGCTTGGGGCCGAGGGAGTGTACACCAATGGGAGGTGTAAAGAACAAGGGAGCCCCAGAATCGGCAGCCGGAGCCGTGATAGCTCTTCTGAGAGGAGCCTCGGCGGGGCCACCACGCCATGCGGCATCATGAAGGTTAGTTCCACAACCTTCAAATCTGTCAGTCAGTAGCACAACCTTATTTGAAGCCATAAACATAATGACTGAGAATTTTGCTGTGCTAGTAGCCTGCAGTAGGGGCACATTCCATTGGGTCTGCAAATAGCCAGTAGAAAACCTTTTATTATTGAGTTGCAGTGTGCAGATGCCACTTTGTTCTGACAGCTTGCTAGTCCCTTCAGTCAGGAGTTAGGACTAATGTCCCAGACTACCATTGATTGTTTGCGGACTGGGACAAATTCACAGTACATCCCCTGCAAATTGGCGGAAACCCAACAATCAAGCCTATACCGTATCACCGTACCGTGTCACGAAAAGCCATCCATCAACGAGTGTTAAACGGAACACGTCTAACATGGCCTGTCTATTGTTTATTTGCTTGGTACATTGGAATTCTGGGAATATGTGGATCTCTTGTAGGCCTACCTGATAGTTGCGTCTGTAGAACACGCTGGTATCACAGATTGCCTGTAGATAAACTTGAGAAAAAAGTTTATTCACTAGGGAGGACATGTTGAAAGACTGACAAAAAACAGTGTATCTGTCTGATTTCCTGTAGGTGTAACCAAATTTGTTTTGAGCAGATTGTAAAACCACTGAAATACATTATAGCTTCCAGCCGTTAGGTTAAACGTTTGTCCTGTGTGGTGTTTGTGGAATACCACAACACCCACAGACTTTTACCTTTGAAAAGAGATAACAGGCGAGGAGATATGTGTATGTTGTATTTTTGAATGTGCTCACATGCTTTCACATACAACAGTCCAAAGTATACCTTGGAGAGTTTTGTCTTCAAATAAACCCGTGGATATTTGTAGTGTGTAATTTTTGGTTCGTTTTTTTTAGCTCTGCAACTGACACGTAATTCAACCATGTTCCTGTTGAGCATCCCTTGCACGGGTCGTGTTTGGGTCGGGGACACTAGGAAAGTAGCGTGCGGTATCTTGCCTTTCCCACGCTAACTCTGTGAAGTTAATGCCGTAGATTCTTCATTTTTAGAGCCATTAAGGTGGTCCAGGCCAGGGGTAAATCGTCTCAAACCCTCGATAGTAGTAGCCTGCTTTTGTTTCTCCACTGGTCAAACTGAATTGATTTACGACACTCCCTCTTCAGTCTAGTCTAGTGAACGTCCCTCGGGACAAATATGTAAGGAATGCGAGGAGATATCAGTAGTAATGAAGCCAGCACAAAACCTCACTTTTCCAATAATACATCAATTATACACCCCCCCCCCCTCACACACGCTTGTACTTTTGAGAGTCTGCAAGAGGTTACTCTTGTAAACAAACTATTCTTACAGGCTGTCAGTGCAGGCACTTTACAAGTCTGAACAGAGATCAGCTCTGGTCTTGTGTGTCTGTATTGCCAAATTGTATCCACACTTACAATATAGTGCATTTCAGACATATGTGGACTCACTTTTGACAGGATGGTAGCAATGTGTCACCTTCAGGAATGCATGTACTCACTTCCTTTGGTGGTTTAATTGGACAGGAGGAATCTCGGGTGATCATTTCTCAAAAATAATTTCTCATCATCGTCTTGATGTACCACAAACAGTTCTTAGTTATATACGGGAGTTTATTTGCTTAGTTGCTTTTTAGTTAGTTTCTTTGCTCTTGTGCTTACAAATAGTCTGCTCTTGCTATCATTGGAAATACTGAATGTTGACATGATTGTTGAGTGTCTCAGGGTTATCATTCTAGCATTGAAAGGGGGCGTCGTGGTTTAGGTGAAAACCAGAACAAACAGGCCTGTCTTAAATGAACAAGTCCTGTTACACAAACTGGCACACTGGGTAGCTTTATGTATGCTTAACATGTGTTAAAATGCTAAAAATGTGATGTCTAAGATTATTGTGGTATTAATGCCATTTGTAAGTGGTGGCTGCGAGGAGAGCTGAGATGCTGTGATGGCACAGTGTTATCAAGAGGCGAGGGGGTTTTAGTGAGACACAAAGTAATTATCCAGAGCTAACTGCACAAACTGCAAGAACATGTTACTACAAGACAGAGTTGAGATAGCAGCTTTGCTGTAATTACACAGGCACTACAGCCTGTGCCTTTACACACACACACACACACATACACACACACACACACACACACATTTACACAGTGTGTCTTTTCAGTGTTCCTGAGAGGCTGCACGCATTGGGAACCTGGGCCCAGTTCCACGGCACGACGCCGCCTTAGGAACTGGGCCCGGGAAGCCAGAGCATGGGCCTGGTTTGAGACCTGAGACCCTGTGGAGGTTGGGTCTGCAGGCTGGTGGCGGGGCACAGGGTGCAATGGGATGGTATGGAGTAGGGTGGGGGTGTCCTTCAGGAGAGCTGATCGGGAGGAGGTGCTGGGAGACATCCAGGAGGATCCCTTCAGGAGAGACATCCCCACACACAGCGCTCCAGACAAGCTGGCCACTGACTACCCTCCACGCCACAGGAAATCCTCAGATTTGGATGGGCCCTAGTAGTTGCAGTGTGGTGTACACACACACACACACACACGCACACACACACACACACTAATATAAAAACACGTCCGCACACATATACATGATTACGCACACACACTCAACCACTCACACAGTGTTTAGACAACAGCTAAGACAATTCTAATAGAAGAGGTACTCTGACACATACACACACAGACACTGGCACACACAGATACACACATCCAGTTTGAAATGGGTGCCATGTAGGACCAGTGTGTCCAAGTGTTAATGATAACATGGCATTGACCTGAACAACATGCCCTCTGCTCTGGCTGTATCGCATACAGGAGCCCCATTTACACTCTGTGGAGCAGTGAATAATGGAATCATTTGGCACCGGCTTTTATCTGAAGTAGCTGAGTGTAAAGTGAACACACGCTTGGCTGTGTGTGTGTGTGTGTGTGTGTGTGTTTGTGATTCTTGAGCACAGCATGGTCTCAAAAGAAATTTGCCTCTACAGCCTATGTCACATACTGTGCGTGTGTGTGTGTGTGTATGTGTCTGCTCGCTGCATCTATGGTCTACGTTGGCTTGTATTGTTCAGTGAAACCCAGTGGAAGGGAAACACAAATTGATTGCGGACAGCCAGGTTTTTTTTTCCCTTGTAACTTCGGAGGTTCTGCATGCAGTGTTACTGTTGGGGCTTGTATCATGTACTGCAGTCTCTCCTTAGTGCCTTACAATCTCTCTCTCTCTCACCCTCTTGCTCTTTCCCTCTCTCTCTCACCCTCTCATTCCCTCTCTCTCTCTCTCTCACCCTCTCTCTTTTTCCCTCTCTCTCTCTCTGAATGTTCTCACCCAGCTGGTGCTCTAATTGTGTAACCTTGCATGTAAAATATGACGGAGGCTTCTGGAAGATGTTGCCTCTGCTTACAGCTCATTCTCTGGGTGACAGATGAGAGAAAACACAGATGATACGGAAGGAGTGAACACTGCAACACACATTTTGTGCGTGCAGGCACACACACACACATGCATACACACATACATACATACACACTATTACACAAACACACACCCAGGCAGACACACAGTTATAACATACTAATTCCACACATACCCATACATACTTGTAAGATACACTATGCACTTGTCAAAAACTTATACAAGGCATACACACACCCACAAGCTACTCTGTCAGCTGTTCACACATACACACAAACACAGACATGCACAACACACTCCTCATTTGCACATACATAGACATGGACACACACACACGCACACACACATACAACATGGTAACCATATGCAGGGAATCTGGGTCATCCATCTCCGGTGTTCATCTGTGGCTCCCATACTCCTCGTCAAGCAGACATCAAGTGCACAGAAGTGTGTGTGTGTGTGTGTGTGTGTGTGTGTGTGTGCATAGGGTAGTAATTATATAAATGAGTGTTCTAAATGCTGTGCTGGCCGTGCCTGTGTGAAACGGGGCTGGAGATGTTATCTAGGCCTCCCGCCCGCCCTCATCCTCCAGCACCTTCACCTCCCCCTCAACGGTGTGGTCTCCACGGTTACTGCCCCTCCACTGACGCCTCCCAACGCAAGTGCACAAACACACACACCCACAGACACACACACACACACATAGCTGTGGGAGGAAGAGGGTGGAGAGCAATGTGGGTGGTGGGAGTGGTGGGGTGTTGACTACACTGGAGTTATGTAACACTGCCTTGGGACTGCAGCAAGGCTCCAAATAGTGTGTGTGTGTGTGTTTGTGTGTGTGCGCAATATTTGATCTCAGCCAATGAATATATATCAGGGATCTTCTCTAGAATCCATCCATAATCCATCTTTCTTTTCAACTCCTTCGCTCCATCTCTCTCTGCCTCTCAGCCTTTCTTGATCACTATTTTTACCACTGGTGCTCATGACCACTGGGCTGTGTGGTGATGCACAGTGAAAAGAGGAAGGGAAACCAAAAGCTGGCAGTGGAGGACAAAATAATCTGTCCATCTTTTTACTCCTATCCTTTCTCCTCTTTTTTATTCCTCTCTTTCGACAGTGACCTCAAATGTCCCAGTTCCATGGCTGGGGCGCCTATATGTCACCATCCGTTTTCTGTCTTTCCCTCTCTCTCTCCCTCTCTCTTTCTCAGTCCCCCTCTCTCTGCTGGTCCAACACACTCCCTCTCTTTCCCTCTCTCCTCCCCTCTCTCACCACCTTGCTCTCTCTCTCTCTCTCTTTGGAAGTAGCTTTGTCATCCAAAAGCAGTTCCCTTTTCAGTCTTCCAGCCGAGACGCCAGAGAGGCAGCCATGCCACCTGATACTGAGATCAATGTGTGTTTTGTGTGTGTGTGTGTGTGTGCGCGTGGGTGCGCACCCACATCTATGTGTGTGTAGTCTGTGTGTGTGTAGTCTCTGTGTGTATGTGTGTCTAGTGCTACTGTTTTTAGCCTGTGTGTGTGTGTGTGTGTGTGTGTGTGTGTGTGTGTGTGTGTGTGTGTGTGTGTGTGAGTGAGACAGACTAAGAGAGTGTTTGTGGCTAAGCCACCATCGCATTAAGACACAAATGAAGTTGTGTGAGCCGCAGATATCCTAGGGTGGGTAAGAAAAGTGCTTTTTTTGTCTGTGTGAAGCACAGACAGAATCCTGGCGCCGACCAGCTGATAGCCAGCATACCCAACACAAACAGCCCCACAACCAACAGCAGCAATGGCTGTCCCTGTCCCTGAGCTCAGCCACTTCAAACAGGGGGAGCCTGAGTTACCCCCTCACCCCTCCAACCTGAGCTGCAGGGAGTACCAAGGCCCCATGCCACCTTCTTAGTACCTGGCACTCAAAGGGCTATTATGCAACGCAACTTTGCTTTACAGCCACTAGACTCTTGCAGTAATTCTGCAGTAGTTAAAGGCTGGCTTGTGCTTGTGGTGAAGCATATCTTTAGTTGGTTTGCTCTGTGTTTTCGCGCTGAGCTGGGTGTACTGCAACAGAAGCTACTGAGTGCCTTTTTCAAGTACTTTATGCTCTCCTACATGCAGAAAAGGCAAAGCCCTGCTGTTGACACAAACACAGACCCCCAGAGACACACATATACATACACACATGCACACACACACACACACACACTGAAGTGTTAAAGAGTGTGTTAAAGAGTGTTAAGGAAGCAGAGAGACAAGGGAGAAGACCTGAAACAGGGATTTGGTGTGTCTCTCCCAGATTCTCATGGGACTGTAGCTACCAGGCACACTGAGAGAATAAAAGGAGGTTTCGGTAACCTCATGTGCATAGACACACACACACACACACACACCAAAAAGACGCTCTTGTGTGAGATGTAATGTGACATCCTGTGGCAGAGCCCAGTTGGCTCTGACTTCAAGAGCAGAGTGGGGGAGCGCTCGAGAGAAGAGATAGAGAGAGAGAGAGTGGTTAAGAGAAGGAAGATCAAATTTCCCCATCACTGCTTAAAGCACAGAAAAGGTGTGTTTGTGTGTGTGTGTGTGGGGGGGGGGCACGATGTGAGAAGGGAGGAATTTCATTATTTTCATGAGACCCGTATCTCAGTTGCAGTCGTGTGAAAGGGGTTCGAGTGGTTTTGCATAAGGAACAGGGCTGAGTGACTTGGGATCATTTCTGATTGCAATTTTTCTGATTGATATTGCCATTGCAGCATGAGTGAATTTGGCACCATTCTTTAGCCAATTGAATAGTGAGTTGAATATCCACTCATCATACTCACAGGAATGAAGTGGTTTCACCAGCACTGCTGCAGCTGCTCTTTGTGTTGAACTGGATATCCACCAGGAAGCCTGGAGTGCTGGAGTGGAGTTGCTCAGGTGGGGCTACAGGTTTGCCATGTTGCCTCAGTACACAACCACTGCTCCATGCCTAGCTCCACTGTTTGCCTTGATCTAGTGAACCCAAAAAGCACACAGTTGAGCAGGAAAATAAAACAAATGCAACCACTGGGGTTATGAACAGTAGTTGCATTAGTTCAAACTACAATTCTGATTAAAAATGGGTTAGTCTTTCAGTTCTGATGGGAAGTGTGTGAGGGTGCTTGAGAAAGGTACATGTATGTGAATAGCCCAGAGGAGATAGCAGATGACTGGTCTGTCTGTCTGCATTCTGTGAGTGTGTGTATTGGTGTGTTGCTGTGCGCTCACACCAGTGTTTGCACCTGATCCAACCGCTACTCCTGTGCTCAAGGCCATGCCACGGACACACCACTGACCAAACAACACACACACACACACACACACACACACACACACACACACACACACACACACACACACACACACACACCTCTTGTTCTGTTCAGGTGAGAGGAATTAGCAATAAATCCCCCCTCCCCCCCAATCTTTCCCTGTTGCTCTACCTCCCTCCCTCCCTCCCTCTCTCTCTCTCTCTCTCTCTCATTCACCTTTCCCCTGTTCCACATTTGATGGGGTCTAAAAGCTGTATATCTAAGGCTCATAAAAGGCTTGCTTCACTCTCCAGCAGATTTAATGCCTGAAATCCCCATAAAGCCTCTATAGACACACACACGGGTGGCCTGCTATACTGACTCCATGTTAGAACACTACAAGTGTTTAGTGTGTGTGTGTGTGTAAGAGAGAGAGAGAGAGATAGAAAAACCACCACCACCACCCCACCCCAACCATTACACACACACACACACACACACACACACATGCTTTGGCAATACAAATGGGAGGGAGATGGTGTGTGTGTGTGTACTGTTCATTGGGGTGCGAAATTGAGAAAAGATAAGGAAGGCAGCTGGATAGGATTGATCATCAGGTTGTTAGTCTGTGTGTCTCTATTTGCTGTGTTTGTGAGACTCATATATTTTGGTTCCCTTTTGGGGTGGGGATTGTGGAGTCCATCTTTGAACACTTTCACTCATCATTTTATCTTTGGTTCCAGCCATCCATGCACATCAATGAACACCCATGCACATCCATGCACACCCATGCACACCCATGCACATCCATGTATCTCCTCAGCCATTTGCATGATGACCTCCATTATCCCTGAACTCATCCAGTCTGTGTCCAGATCAATGGAGAGCAATTGTAGGACAGACATAGAGAGAGAAAGGTAGGATCGGGCCAGCTGGAACATTCATTTGCCTCCATTTGAGATATCTGCCTCAGTTTTTAGATTTCTCTATTTCATGTGCTGTCATCTGGTTCTCTCTCTCTCTTTCTCTCTCTCTCTCTTTCTCTCTACTGACTAGAGGATGTTCACTGGTTACATTGGCCCTGTTTCTTAGAATGATTTCATTTGAGTCTGGAATGACTCTGTTTATATATGAAGGACAGAGGCAGCATAAGATACAAGGGGAGCTCAGCTTTCCTTTAAATGCCACCAAAAAGTTTGTCAATAAAATATACTGACAGGTTACAATTGCGCTTAAATGTTTGCAGACTAGTTAAAGGAGAAATCCAGTGTAAATCAATCCATTGCCCAGTTGTTTAAGTTCACAGAGTGCTTTCTGCAGGAAAAACAAGGAGAAACTTTGATACAACATACACCAAATAACAAATCGACAGTTAACACTAACTAAATGGGGCACAGAAACTCAATTTCAGTTTCATTTTGCTGTGCCCCATTTGGTTAATGTTTGCTATTGGTATGCTAGTCAGTCTGTGTTGTATCAGTGTTGTATCTGTGTTGTATGTTCTTTTTCCTACAGACAGTATTTGGTGACCTCAAACAACAGGGCTATTGACTGATTCACACCAGATTTCTCCTTTAACTCTTAATCTGTGTCAATATTGTTGAATGAAATGTCCGGCAAGATCGTAATTTATACCACGTCATAACTTAACGTGGTTTCACCTTTGAAATCCTGTGCACCTGCCATTGAAGTCCGTTGAAATGCAGCATCACTGGATTTCAGACTTCAGCAGGCTGCAGTATTTTTTTCAGTCCAACAAAGCTAGGCATTCATTGGACAAATGCCTCAAAAATGTCATTTCCAGAGACGCTCGGGGGGGTGTGGGGGTGAATGGACCAGTGGGCTGGTATTGACACTGGGCTTCTCAATGTTGAGTGAAAGAACTGTCAGAGTGGCTGGACTTCTTCTGGTTCCATTACTTTTCAGTAGCCAGAGACGATCTTTGGTGTTAGTTTACAAGCTAGGTTACAAATGGGAGAATTCTAGCCAGGTGGTTTGCTCTGAAAACAGGTCTGACGAAGCTAATATAAACATTCACCAACATCTTCTCAAGAATAGTCTTACTTTCTTTTAAAAAAGAAGATCCTAAGAAAATTCTTAGGCAGATTCACAAAGATGTTCTGAAGCCTCAGTTTTTGTCTTAGCTTCATTCTTATATGCTGAATCCTAATTCATCTTAAGTTTACAGGGTGGACCAGTTTTCATTACTATTAGCATAGGTAAACCCCCATCATTCCCCATAAAAGGGCACAATACTGCAGGGCCGCATGCAAACAAGGCAGGGTTGGACACCAAGCAAAAATAACTAAAATAACACGAGGCTTAATTTTTCATTTGCTGTTTTATAGAGGCACCATGCTTTTGTACCACATTTTAACACAGTAAATGTGCCTGCCAATTTCATTATCGTATATGACAACCAATAAATATGTTTACAAACAATACTTAGATTTACATTTAGACTCAGATTAGATGTGAAAATACTATTTTTTACGTTTATTTTAATTTAAAACAGTGATTAGTATTGAAAGTAACTGTTAAAAATAATTATAGATTTACTTTTATATAAAAAATGTGAATTTGTTGAGATAAGGTGAGATTTTACATCTGCAGAATTGATGATATTGCAGTAACTATTGATTTGGTATGAACAACTCAGTGCCTAAAGGTTCATAAGAGTGCTCCTGAGTGTGTGTAGATTTTGTTCTTACCTAACCTCAGAAAACATTGGTCAATGCCAATCTTCATGAAAAGTGGGATTTAAGAACAGATTTTTTCACAAGAATGGTTGGTGAATGAGGTCTATTGTTTACCTGATGAAGGGCATTTGATGGTCTTTTCTATGACGAGAGACTCAAAATAAGGTAATAACAGCAAAGTAAATGCCCTCAAATTTAACTCTGTGAGAAAGAAATAATAATTAAATTAAAAAATTAAAATTTTTGGGCTGTATAATAATGTGCTGTATAAAATGCATTTTGGAGCTTAATTAGAACATTTGAACTGGGTGACTGGAGGTGCTGTGGATCAGTGGCTAAATGTAATAGGGCTGTTGTGGTGATTTGGGGAACTTAAGCCAAAAGGACATTGTAGCCTAATAATACAAAACTCAGCAAGCAGTAGCCGTCACAGATGAAGGAGTATCACAGGGATATTGGTAGCAATCTGTTTATCATGTGTCAGTCAAGCTGTCAATGAAAACTTGTGAGGCGAAACTCCTAATGCTTATACATGCTGCATGTTTTATTGGGGAAGAAAGGGGCAGGAGATATAGGAGAGTTGGAGAGAGAGAGAGGGTGAGCTAACATGCTGGAATGAATCTGAATATGATGGTAAAGTGTGTCATGATGAGCACAAAAACAGGAAGTGAGGTGATGTCATTTTTTGCAAGTCACTGCAAACAGCATTCATAACTGGCCCTGATTTTACAGCTCACAAATACCTCCACATATATACACTGGTGTGTACAGTGTGTGTCAGTGTGTGTGTTGTGTGTGTGTGTGTGTGTGTGTGTGTGTGTGCATGTTTCAGAACATGGCAGGCATCTTTTTGTACAGTCTGTTGCATCCATTCTATGTATGGCTTGAAATGTGCGCTATCTCTTGAGACTGTCTGTTCTGTTTCTTTTGATATTTGGTTGTGTGTGTATGTGAGTGTGTGTGTGTGCGTGTGTGTGTGTGTGTCAGACTAATCAGCCTTTGCCATTCCACTCTGTGAGTCACAAAGTGTGTGTGTGTGTGTGTGTGTGTGTGTGTGTGTGTGGTGTGTGTGTGTGTGAGTGTGTGTGTTGGGGAGATCATGTGGGAGAATGTGCATGTATGTGCCAGAGAGAGACTGGGTTATTAAACACACTGCTGTTCTCAGCCCACAAACACCTCATTTCATTCCCTATTGTGTGACAATGGCATGTCTCCAGTTGTTTGTGTCTTTCTCTCTCTCTCTCTCTCTCTCTCTCTTCTCTCTCCGTGTGTGTGTGTGCGTACCATTATATGTGTACAGCATTATCCTTTCCTCTCTGTAGCTTCCTTCTCTACACCAGAGGCTAAGCTGAGTTCCTAGCGTATCCACCCCCAGGTAAACAGAGCCTGTCCATGGAGGCTCTGAGATTGTCTGAGCTGGTGCTAGCGACCCAGTGCCGCACATGGCCATAGCACACATGTGCAAATAGACATGCCATGCTAACGCTGCTGCTAATAGGGAGCCTGGCACATGGCTGTTGGTTTGAATGCTGTGTGAAGTCTGGCTCATCACATGTATAGTCATGGGAACCACAGCCACATCACTCAAGATCTAGGGGTGATCACCAGTAATTGACCTCCCATTGCACAGGTGTAACCAGCATGAGAGGTGAAGGTAGGCTGAAGCATTGAGCTTGCCCAAAGTCTTCAGAAGTGCAATAGTTGCAGTTTGATTGCAGTGTATTGGTAATGTGCTGCACTGGCTCACCCAGGCTAAATATGCAGCACGTGGAAACTGAGTGTGTGTGTGGGGTTTATCACATGATGTGTTGGGACCTGTAGGAGTTTGGGACTCAAGGCAGATATATTAGCATTTGCTGATTTGTTCATCAAGTCAGCTGGGTTCAACCTCTCAAAACACACACACACACACACACACAGCAGAAGCCGTCTTCTGGCCCCTGTCTGTGCTTGCAGATGGTGTCATGCCTGAGATCACCAAAAATGGCACAGATGGCAAGAGATGAGAGAGGAAAGGAGGCTTATCCACAGTGAGCTGAGAGGATGTGTGTGTGTGTGTGTGTGTGTGTGTGTGTGTGTGTGTGTGTGTGTGTGTGTGTGTGTGTGTGTGTTGTGTTGTGTTGTGTTGTGTTGTGTTGTGTTGTGTTGTGTTGTGTTGTGTTGTGTTGACATGGGGGCGTTGAGTAATATATTATAGGGGGTTGGTTATTGCATAGGTGGGAAGGTGAAGGTAATGTAATGTCCTGAAGTAAATGCCTGGAGATGTGCAAGGCTTCTCTTGCTTCCTTGAAAAGGTCCTTGTATTGACTGTGCTCTGTGCTGCGACTGCCTGTCACCAGCCTTTGTGCGTCGCGGCTTCAAAGCCTGCAGATGGATCTGCAATCTAAAGCTATGTGCTGTCAAAAGCAAACATACAAAAGGTTAGGAAATGAGGATCACACACAGTGAATGAACTCCTCCGTGGGTTCTGTGTGTGTGTGTATGTGCCTTTTTGAGACGCATTTGACTCACATCACTCTACCTGCGTGAGCACCTTACCTGACTCGGACAAGCGTTATTCACCAGCATCGAGAGAAAAATAGAAATTCCCCAGAATCCCGTGGGCTATCCCAGCAGGCCGGTGGTGAGTGGTGGACCATGGCGACCATTTAATGAGCTTCTGGGATCACCAGCCTCGATGAAAGGAACAGTAAAAAAGCGAGAGGAGGTGGAGAGAGGGATGGACAGATGGATGGAGGGGAGAAAGCTGATTCTCTGCTCAAGAGGGAGAGAGAAAAAGAAAGAAGCTTCAAGGCCAGGCCACTGTATGTGGCTGAACAAAGACAGACACATATTCTCATTGGCAAGCTTGCAGCCTGTGTTGCTTTCATGCCAGAGCTCGTGGGGGGGTGCTGGCGTGGAAAAGGAAGGCCCTCTCTCCTGCTAGTGTGCTGCTGCTCCCCGTGCTCTGTACGCAGAGGCAGTGTGGTCACAGTGCATACATCTAGGCCCCCGTTTGGCACTTGGCTGCTGTAGTGCTGGAATCCTCAAATTCTTGTCATGCATGGAGAGGATGTAGGTGCTCTGTGGGAGAACTGCTACAGGTCTGAGGCAGTAAACAGTACAGTGAGACGGTTGTCAGCACAAACACTTCATTTGTGACATGGAACACAGATGTACTGGCTTACTAGATGACAGTTCAGTTGCCATGAAAGCAAATCAAATCCTGTCATGACAAATGAGCATCTCTTAAATAGTTGCTGTTGAAGCTGTGTTAGCTTGTTAGCGGAAGATATTGGTCCTCTGTGTATTGATTGACAGCAGCACAGGTGAACGGCAAATTTAATTGTGAGCCCTCTGTAAGTGTGATGCCAAGGCCATAAACAGAATTAACTTCACAATGATCTTGTCTGTTAGTATATGAACCAAACAACAACAAAATATCAGAGAGGAAATTCACCAATCCGCCAGCGCCCTCCTGATTGACAGGTGATTGACAGTGTGTTATGTTGTGATATGCTTGGGGGACAAGCTTGCTTCACCTTAACACACACCTTAAAACACACCTTCACATGGTGCTCACGGACCTGAGACTGAGCGGATGGTGAGGACTGAGACCATTGCTGCATGTATGGGATTAAAAAGTGTTATGGGTTAAAACATGGCTTTAGTGCACTGGATGTATTTGTGGTTTGTGTGTGTGTGGGTGTGTGTGTGTGGGTGTGTTTGAGTTTATTGTCATCCTCAGGTCTACTCTCTCACTCTCTCTCTTCATCTTCTTTTTCCATCTCTTTCTCTTTCTCAGAGTCACACACCTCCCACATACAGGCTTGTTTATGGGATTCCTCAGGCTGTTTCTTTCTGAAGAACGAAAGCTCTGGGCTCTCTGGCATCAGTTCAGTGGGGATGCTCCCCCCGTGCACACACACATTGAACAACACACACTCACACACACACACACTCAAACCCACACACATACACTTATTAGCACACTAGTCCACATTTACGTAAGAGGCAGTTTTGTGTTTTGTGTAGGTTGGAGCTCTAGTTTCAAGAGAGCAGTGCTAAAGACTAGCCATACCTGTGTGTGTGTGTGTGTGTGTGTGTGTGTGTGTCTCCGTGACTCACTCCTGTTGCACCTCTTCACTCCTCCTTTCTGCCCACGGCTTTATCAGGCCTTTGGCTTTTGACCCCCCTGCCCCCAACTAAACGCTCAACATGGGGGTCACCACAGCACACAATGCAGGAGCCCTCCAAAGCGATGTAATTATGGGAGAGTCGCAGACTGACTGTCATGCCAGCTGCCAATTCTGAGGGTTTTAGAAGGGAAAGAGAGAGAGAGAGAGAGATGACAGTGGATGAGGAGGTAAATGCTGTTCAGTTCAGTTAGAGAGTGGATTTATTAGTGCATTCCCTTGAGAGAACATGAGGCATAGGAGACAGAGAGAAAAGAAAAACCTCAGGGAGAGAAACTGACAGACAGACAGAGTGACACCCAAATGACAACTGAAAAGACAGGCCTGTTTACAAAGCAAACACAGGAAGCTCCTCTCCTCTCACCTGTCTTATCTGCTGAGCTATCACAAGTGCAGCTACCAAAGCCACTCACTGTACTCCGCAGTTTGGGTGGGGTGGTGGTGGGGGGTTCGCTGCGTCCGGATTAGGGTGGAGCAAACCTCTCATCGAAAACACCCTTTTCACACGAAAACTCACCCCATGTAAACCTCACATTTCCTGTGCAAGAAGAGGCAGATGACTATTAGTTTCAGTCCCTCCTGGTGGCTAACTGCAGCTGCATGCTCAGTGCTGCGTCTGTGTCTGTCTGTATGCGCCACTGGGGCTGATCTGTGCTGTGTCTGTGTCTGTCTGTATGTGCCACTGGGGCTGATCTGTGCTGTGTCTGTGTCTGTCTGTGTCTGTCTGTATGTGCCACTGGGGCTGATCTGTGCTGTGTCTGTGTCTGTCTGTGTCTGTCTGTATGTGCCACTGGGGCTGATCTGTGCTGTGTCTGTGTCTGTCTGTGTCTGTCTGTATGTGCCACTGGGGCTGATCTGTGCTGTGTCTGTGTCTGTCTGTGTCTGTCTGTATGTGCCACTGGGGCTGATCTGTGCTGTGTCTGTGTCTGTCTGTGTCTGTCTGTATGTGCCACTGGGGCTGATCTGTGCTGTGTCTGTGTCTGTCTGTGTCTGTCTGTATGTGCCACTGGGGCTGATCTGCCCTGTGGGCCTGGCTGGCCAAGTGTGGAGCTGCATGACTGAGTGAGTGTGGAGCTGAATTGCATGGCAGGACTGAGTGCTGTGTGTGCTTCAGCCTTGGGTGTCGTGCAACATCACACTGAACTGGGAACAGTGACTCGTCCCCTCTGTTTTCGTGCCAGCGTGTGGGACGTGAGACTCTGCTGAGGCCCAGAATGACCTATGACCCCACATTGTTCACACACAGGTGCTTAACAGTGGACAAGATTACCCCAGGGGGTTATGGGGGATTTCATTACCACTGACAAGATGGCACTTGGCTATGCCACACACTCTTCCTTTTCACATTCTGCCTTCATTATCCATCGTCTTCTCTTACACTCTTACACTCTTTCTTTTGTCCCTTCTCGTCTGGTGTCTACTTTTATTCTGCTTCTCCTATACTCTCTTTAGCTCTCTCTCTCTCTCTGCCTCTGTCTCTCTCTATCTTTCTTCATCTCTCTATGATGGAGAGATGCCCCTGCTTCTGATGTTGTTTGAAGAGAGCAGTATTTCAAGATGCAGCGAGGGAGAGGGAGAAGGAGTGAGGAAAAGAGAGAGAGAGAGAGAGAGAGAGACTGCGGCAGCTGGCTTTAATGATTAATAGATGCACATCTGCCACCACTCCCTGAGAGCTTTACGAGCAGGACCACGCAAATTACACTTGTTAGCTCAGCTGACGAAGAAGTGCTCTTAGTGAGGACGCATGTCCGTGTGTGAGTGTGCGTGAGGGTGTGTGAGTGTTTGTGAGAGTGTGTGAATGTGTGTGAGAGTGTGATGGAGGGACAGTTAGGTTGTGTTGTTTCAAAATAGGTTGTGTCTTTTATGATGGATTGATTGGAACAGTTTGTGTCTCTGTGTGTGTGTGTTTGTGTGTGTGTGTCTTTAACCCTTTGAGCTGCCACTGATTGTATCGGTTGTGTGTGTTTATATTGATCCCAATCTGGAAAATGGACTTTTGTCACACAGTCACGTTTTGGTGCAGACGGCGCTCCTAAGAAACAGAAAAAGCTTTGGCTGTTTCAACACGACAAGCACAGCAGATGATGGAAGATGCAAGACTCTTGTGAGTCCACCACAAACTATGTGCATGTAGGCACACTGTGGTCCTTTGACCAGGGGGTAGCAAAGGCTCTGTCATTGTGAAGGCTAGTATAAAAACATGCAGGAAAACTTAATGCACAGGCCTGTTTTCAGTGGACTCTGTCTGCTGAATGTGTTGACGGACAGTGAGATGGTGCATTTGGCTGTCTGTGATTTCTTGAGTTTTACCCATATACAGCTACCAAGAATTTTTTTTGATACGTGGGTCCTCCACATTGCTGCTGGGCAGTGCAGTGCAGTGCTGTGTCAGAAACCTCTGGTAAATCCTGCGCTGCCTGTTGTCTAAAGTTAAACTCTCAGCGCAACTGGGGCGTGAGCAACACACTCCCATGATGCTTCACTACTGTTGAAAAATCTCTAGAATGCCTCGAAAGTTTTTTTAATTATTTTTTTGCACAGTTGAAAGTGTTTCTAAAAGCTTGCCATGAGGCTGCCGAGGACCGTGTGTGGGACTGCTGATGCTGGAGAATGTTGTCAGAGAGAAAGCAAGAGACCTCTGCTTTCAGCTCAGGCCAGGAAAACACTGAAGGAGAGTATTCAGTGATGCGAACCATGTGCCTGTGGATCGTGCGGTTCCTGGGGTTTGTGTGTGTGTGTGTGTGTGTGTGTGTGTGTGTGTGTGTGTGTGCTCAAAAAGGCACAAGTGATGGTTCTTCCTTTTTGTAGTCTAAAAACAGAATTGGAAAGTCAAGATTCAGCAGTAGAGGAAAGTCACAGTCCAACTCCAGTTGTCACTCACACACACATACAAATGCACACACGCATTCACACACAACAAAATAGAAACACACACACCGACACACATACCCAGAAATACATTTTTAACCGTCAGGTAGAAGCAAATCAGAGTTTTCTTTCTTTCTAAACATCTGTTCAAACATACAGTATATCAAATAAAGATTCTTAATTTCTGTCTCTCTTCTCTGGCACACCACGGAAAGGAAAGGAAAAACTCCCTTGTGGTAGTTAGTATAGGAAGACACCTTGGGCAGATCCAAGGCTCATGAAGCCAACCCAGCTGCCAGGGGTCATGCAGGAGAAGTCCAACAGTGGGTATCATGATAGACTACAATTTGTCCATGATTTTAGCTGAGCATCATAATAATTCCAAAATATTGTCCCACAACATTATATGGTAGTGAAGCCATAGGTGTTTATCAAAAGTAATGGCTGGACAGTGTAGTAGCAGCCAGGCAGTGTTAAAGTCAAGGAGTGGGATTGATCATGGGGGTAATGTTGGATTTTGACATTTGACAGTGCCATTGAGAAGAGGGGTCAGTCGCAGAGTCTCTATATATCACATATATACACACAGTACGTGCACAGAAGGTGTGCTGACAGTGCACTATAGATTGCCCCAAGTACAACTGTAAATCACGTGTGCACATACACACAGAGAGAGAGAGAATCACAGAAACAATGCATTAGATATCAAGAGAGCAGAAATAATTAATATCTTTGGTCTTATGTTTCCGCTATTAAGAATGCATTATATTTGTGGTACACAGAACATAGTCCGCTTTTTTCACTGAAACTTTAATGAGATGTTGCAGTGTAAAAGACATTAGGTGGACCAGCTGGGACATTGTGTACTGCTTGGCCATGCACACCTTGAGACAGATACCAGAACACACACACGTGCACACACACACACACACACACACACACACATACACACACACACACACACCTCCCTCCCTTCTCCCTTACATGTATGCATGTAGCAGATACTTTTATCCTTACATTATTTTTTCACATTTTATCCCTACAGCTTCCATTTGTCAGCTATCAGGTCCAGCAGGTCCAGTCTCCCCTAGAGCAACTTAGGGTTAAGCGCCTGGCTCAAGGGCACAACGG
>PYXC01000584.1:2220000-2250000 GCA_015244755.2 Tenualosa ilisha
GTGTTTTTGTTTGTGTAGCCTATGTGTGTCTGCACGAGCGTGTGTGTGTGGGTGTTGTTTTTACATGATGTAAGATTTGGTTGTCCTTCAGGTACCCTCTATCTCCCATAGGCATAAGAAGAGACTGAAGGAAAAGGAAACTTGGAGAGAGAGAGAGAGAGAGAGGTATAGAGGAAGGAATGGGATGAATGTTGTGGATAATTGTAGAGCTTCTAAGTCCTCTTCAGGCTGCTGAGATCAGACTCATTATCTCCTCAGTGTGTCTTCATGGTGTGCCTGTCTTACACAATCTCCCACTCCCACACGCAGGCACTCACTCTCACCAGACAGTGCCCAGTCTAGCTCAGATCTTTCCCAGGGCACAATAGCGCTCTACAGCTCATACCTCAGCCTGAGACCTGAGACTGAACTTGGTCTGGATACCTAGCTGTCGGAGGTGAGATCAACAAATGGAGATCAAACTGTTGGTTGTTATTTGATTTTTAATATGGGTGCTGAGCCCGCCACCATCACGTCAGAGGTATAAGCCTGTTTTTGATTGGTTTCCTTTTTCAGGCAAACGAAACACAGTGCAAATACTGAGCTGCAGAGACTAATTGAATCAGTGGCTGATCAGGATCAGGATCAGGATCAGATCAGGATGAGTTTTCCCAGACTACATCTGAGGGCTACTACTGACAGGATCAGGATCAGATCAGGATGAGTTTTCCCAGACTACATCTGAGGGCTACTACTGACAGGATCAGGATCAGATCAGGATGAGTTTTCCCAGACTACATCTGAGGGCTACTACTGACAAGAAAAGAGCAGGCAGATTCCCAGTAAGGATTTCACCAATTGCGGAGCATTCAACCCTCACTGACACACAAGCTCAGACATCTGTACATGTGGTAGGAAGGAGTGAGATAAGGAAGGGAAGACAAGAGAAATAAGAGAGAAAGATGGGTATGAGCAGAGGAGTGGAAAGAGAAGGAGAGAGAGACAGACAGAAAGAGTGATAGAGAAGAGGTCAAGAGAGGGAGAGAAAGAGAGCGAGCTTGAGAGAGGCAGAGAGTGGAGTGTGAAAGAGCGAGAGAGGCGAGGGAGAGAGAGAGAGAGTGAGGATGGGCAGATGTGGGCGATGTGGCCTGCAGGCCAGGTTTGACGGATGACTCAGGATGCCTGTAAGACTCTAGCAGCAGCAGCAGGAGAATGTGAGAAGGGAGATCTGGGATACGTCCATGTCCCTCATCAAAGCACACTGACCAAAGGCTAGAGGCCAAGTGTGGGTGTGTGTGTGAGCACATTTTTTTGTGCTGTGTTTGGCCCTGTGCTCTGTATGCTGGGTTTGATGTTTGTGCATGCGGATATGTATTTGTGTTCGTGTCAGAATGCATGCACGTCTGAGTTCTGTGTCTGCTGTGTGTGTGTGTGTGTGTGTGTGTGTGTGTGTGTGTGTGTTGGTGGGTGTTTGTTTTCTGTTGCTGGCTTTAAGGCAATGATCTGGGTTCTCTCATCTAAAGAGATATTAATAAATAACTGCTTGCTATGCTGGCCCTTTGGCAGCCCGTCAAACATATTGAACGCCTCCAGATGCCAAAGCATCACTGTTGTCAAAAGCACACACAAGCAAGCGCACACACACACACACACACACACACACACAAATACAAAGGGGCCAGGGGTGGTGTGGGGGGGAGAACTCCCATCTGTGTCAAAAATGGTCAGTGGTGTGGGCAAAGCTGCTTTTATATTTAAAGCCTTCTGCACTGCGACGTGTCTGGACTAGACAGAGAGGGAAGAAAAGGAGGAAGAGAGAGAGTGAAGGGGAGAGAGAGAGATAGAGAGTGCAGGGGAGAGAGAGAGATAGAGAGTGAAGGGGAGAGAGAGAGAGAGATAGAGAGAGTGAAGGGGAGAGAGATAGAGAGTGAAGGGGAGAGAGAGAGATAGAGAGTACAGGGGAGAGATAGAGAGTGCAGGGGAGAGAGAGATAGAGAGTGCAGGGGAGAGAGAGGGGGAAATAGAGAGTGCAGGGGAGAGAGAGAGATAGAGAGTGCAGGGGAGAGAGAGAAAGGGAGATAGAGAGTGCAGGGGAGAGAGAGAGAGATAGAGAGTGCAGGGGAGAGAGAGAGATAGAGAGTGCAGGGGAGAGAGAGAGGGAGATGTCATAAGTTGGGGAAAAATGTAACGGAGCAAGAGAAGCCAAAGTCAGCCGAGCGGAGCTCCTGTTATGATTGGCACGGTGTGCAGCCTCCCAACTGATTGCTGTGATTAGCCCATGTGGTGGTGGTGTGTGTGTGTCTGTCTGTGTGTCTGTCTGTGTGGGGCGGGGGGGCTGTGTGTGTGTGTATGTGTGTGTGTGTGTGTGTTTAAGGGGGGGTGATCTTGCTCACTGCTTGTGTGGTGATGCCTCCTATTCTCTCCTCTCCTCTCCTCTCCCCTCCTCTCCTCTCCCACACACACACTCTGCTTAGAAAGCCTCCTACACAAACACAAACCCAATACAGATTTGTCCTAGAACACAGAAACAATTAAGCGGCAGAGCAAGCTGTGTTTTTACACTCAAATACCCAAACCATTGGAAGCATGTTTCCAAAAGCATGTGAGGGCCTGTGAGCTCTGCGAGGGCAGTGTGTGCCATGGTCTGCCTGTCTGGAGGCATGGGGTCGTTGGGTTGGAGGAGGTTGGCTCAGGGTCGGGGTGTGGCGCTTGGCCTAACACTTGCTTGTTCTGTTTGGCTTGTTGCAGTTTGCCCTCTTGTTCGCTATTTGCATCCTCTCCCCAAATAGCCGCTAACAGGCATCCAGACACTGCAGCGTGTTTTTATGAATGCTTCTCTGCTTTCTTTCTCTATTTCTTTCATTTATTTTGTCTCTACCCTTGAATTTCTTTCTCCCTCTTTCTGTGTTTCTCTCTCTCTGTTTCTCTCTCTTTTCCCTCTCACTTCATCGTTCTCTTTCTCTCTCTTCACTTTACGTGCATAAATCTTTAGTTATGCATTAGAAAGACATCTGTTGGTTGTAAAATGTTAGTGTTGGCTTAGTTTCACTATAAATTAGACAGAATGTGAGCAGAAAGTACTGCCTATGAAACGACAGCTCAAAGGATTAGCAAGTCTCCCCCACGTCCGCTTTGTGTGGGGACAACGCACAATAACGCACCAATAAGCCTCTGAGAGGATGAAGATGCTGGCAGCTGTGGAGCCTCTGTCAGCATAGGGAAATTAATCAGAGGAGTAGAATGAATAAAACCGTAATGATCCGAAGCTTTCTGAAGAGCCAGGCTGGGCTTGCCTAGCCACGCTAGCGCTGCCATAATATCTCTGCTCAATATTGTATGGAGTCACAGGACTACATCAGGGTGCACTCCTAAGGTTTCAGTTTCCCCAGCTAGATTTTCTAGCAGCCAATCAGCAAACAGGAATTGAAAGCAGAACCAATTCAAAGTTCAAACAAAGTGAAGTGAAGTGAGAGTCTGGTCCCCAGACTAGAGAATAGGTATCACAGCTACCACAGATCATCTCTTGCTCAGATGGATAGATAAGTGGGCAAGGATCCAGTCATGCTCTCTTTGTGTCGACCCCCAGTCTCCCAAATTCCATTGGATGACAGTACTTTCCATGGGATGACAGTACTTTGGCACAGTACTGTTACTCAATATGTGGTGCACATATTGCTGATAAATGAGTTATCTCTTTTGCCCACACACACACACACACACACACACACACTAGCTCTCTCTCCCCACCAAACCAGTTTGTATAGTAGATGTATGTGTGACATTTTATAGGGCGTCCTGATGTGTTACTACATAAAATCTCTCTCTCTCTCTCTCTCTCTCTCTCTCTCTCTCTCTCTCTCATTACGCTTTGGCTGCAGACACCCCCCAACACTCTCACCCTATTCCAGCTCATCCAATGACTGTCCCATATAGCGCTGCTCCGCCTCAGAGCACTTCAAATACAGCTGCAGTGCATTGTGGGTGGTCTATGGGTCACCTTCAGCGACTGTTCGTCTGCAATAAGCGCTCACATAGACACACATGCATAGAATACAGCCTCTCTCTGTTTCTCTGTTTCCGCTTTGTCTCTCTCTCTCCCTTTCTCTCTCTTTCTCTTTGTCTCAAAGACGCACAGACACAAAAACAAACACCTTTGTCTGCAGGAGATATTATTTAAAGCAGTGTTATAGATATGGACCCAGAGTCAATTAATCAGCTGCAATGATCTCATTCATGCGCACAAGCAAACAGCAAGCCTTCTTTGTCCTCTCCATCTGTTCTTTGCTCTTTTTAGACAACTGTTTTTACCTCCTTTTGTTTGAAATGATTTTCTTTCTTATTCTGCCTCTCTGATCCTGCTCTTCTTTGTCTCTGCCCTATGAGTCACAGGCGAGAGAGACATTGCTTCCCCCAACCCACACACAACACAAGCAACCACACACTTGTGTGTGTGTGTGTGTGTGTCTGTGTGTGTTTGTTTCTTTGCAAATTCCACCTCGCCACTTCAGCTCAACCACTGGTCGTGCCCATTTATCATTACTATAACTGGATAGAGGTAGTGCAATTAAATCCAACTGCTTTCATAACACTGTCCAGAGAGGGAGAGCACTGGGGGAATTATGTGGGAAAAATGGCCCATAATCCTCCAGATTGCATTTCAGACCTGCCCACGGTACGCTGTGTTTCTGTCTGAATCTTTTGACGCAATCTCCAGCATGTTCGCATGCATGGAGCCCTGATTGTTAATGGTTGCAGAAGAAGACAACACGCATCTCTACATGAGTGATGATATCAGAACAATGGGTAAATGGGCAAAAAGATATGCATCCATCAATAAATCTGAAATCGACTCTCATGCCTTACACATGTTCTGCCATGTCTGCTGTAAGACTTAGATGCATTGTGAATTTGAACAACTGATATATGTCTTGTGAGCCATTGCAAAAGGGTATGTAGATTGATCCAGTGTAAATAGAATTTGAATGTAGCTCCTCAACAAGAAAATAATCTATGAATGTATTGAGGTTGCTCATCATCATTCTGAAATGGGATCCTGACTCTGGGTAATGTAGTCCAGCTTGGCTACATGGGTAATCATTTCATTACACTTGGTAATCTGTCCCCTCTCTGCCCATGACAAATGACCCTGAAAGATAGCACCTGAAACCAGGCAAGCTCGGAGTCCACAAACAGATTGTGTGCATGAAGGGCATCGGCTGGGCACCCGTCTGGCAGCAGCCCCGATGCTGGCTGGCACGCCACAGTGGTGAAGCGCCATGGGCACCAGAGGGACCTTGGCTGGACTGTGGTGGGGGTGGGAGAAGGGGAGCGGAGGGGGGGGGGGGCGTGGCTGGCAGGCGACAGGCTGCTCGAAGCACTCCGTCTCGGGGTTTATTTTTAGCTGTGAGTGGGCTCCTCTCTCTCTCTCTCTCTCTCTCTCTCTCTTTCTCTCCACGACTGATGCAGGCAGGCAGACATCATGAGACAGAGCACCATCAGCTGGAGCTGGAACTCTCTCTCTCTCGCTCTCTCTCTTTCTCTCTCTCTCCAGAAAAAAGCATGGTGGTTATATGGGTGGGGGTGTGTTCAGTGTGTGGGTTGGTATGAAAGAATATGGATAGATAAAAAAGCGAGAAAGAGAGAGGGAGAGGAAGGGAGATGGAGGGACATGGTAAAGAGACGACAGTAAACAGAGATGGATGGAGCTCCTCTCTCTCTCACACAACCAGCTCAGGTGCCAGAGGAGACATGTGGCTAATTATCCACCCACCACTCTCTCTCTCTCTCTCTTGCTCTCTCTCTCTGTCTCTATCTCTCTCTACCTCTCTCTCTTTCTCTCTCTCGTCCTGTGTATGTGTGTGCATGCGAGTGACTGACTGATTGCGTGTGCGTGTGTTTGAGAAACAGTGAATGAGTCCATGTTTGTGTGTGTATGTGTGTGTGTGTGTGTGTGTGTGTGTGTGTGTGAATGCGTGTGTATATGTGTGAGATTATGAAAGGGCTATTATTTAAATAATGACCATCCGAGATAAATCAGCAGCGTCCTGTTATTGTTGGCACAGCAAGTGGAAAGGTCTGAAGCTTTCCACAGCTGACAGGACTGCATGGCTGATGAGCCACTCTCGTACCACACTCTCATATAACACCACCCTCCACTCCCCCTACTCACCACATCTACCCTCTAACCCAACACCCTCCACTCCCCCTACACCCTCTAACCCAACACCCTCCACTCCCCCTACTCACCACATCTACCCTCTAACCCAACACCCTCCACTCTACTCACCACATCTACCCTCTAACCCAACACCCTCCACTCTACTCTCCACATCTACCCTCTAACCCAACACCCTCCACTCCCCCTACTCACCACATCTACCCTCTAACCCAACACCCTCCACTCTACTCTCCACATCTACCCTCTAACCCAACACCCTCCACTCCCCCTACTCACCACATCTACCCTCTAACCCAACACCCTCCACTCCACTCTACTCTCCACATCTACCCTCTAACCCAACACCCTCCACTCCACTCTACTCTCCACATCTACCCTCTAACCCAACACCCTCCACTCCACTCTACTCACCACATCTACCCTCTAACCCAACACCCTCCACTCCCCCTACTCACCACATCTACCCTCTAACCCAACACCCTCCACTCTACTCATCACATTTATTTTTGGTTAATTATAAGAGCTCCTGAAAACATATATTTTCACTAGATTTTATTCAGAATTCTGTGTGGATCTGAGATCAATTTCTGTAGCTCTTAGACACCCCACAAGGCAATGTTCATGTTGCCTTGTGTTTTGGTCTGTGTGTTTGAGTTTGTGTGTGTGTGTGTGTGTGTGTGTGTGCATGCGTGTGTATGTGTTTGTACTCCTGTGGCTGTCTCTTCATTGTCTTGTGCACTTGTGTGTGTGTGTGGCATCTGTGTTAGGGACTGGGGAGGCAGACTCAGGGGAGAGCAAGAGAGAGAGGGCAGAGAAAAGGCAGGTGAGGAGAGGAGAGGAGAGGCATACTGAAGTCTCCCTGCATCTAAAGCAAGAGCATTATGAGATGGTTCAGTCACCCACCTCCCTTGGGTTACTGTGTCACCACGGTGACATGCTGTAACCTTGGCGATAGACCTCAGTCTTCTCCCTCAGAGACAGAGTGGCATGACAATGTTTGAGTATACTATGCTATACCAAGCATCCTGCTTCTTGGGCACTGTGCTCAACTTCCCTGCAGTTTTTGTACCCTGCCAGTCAAAGTCACATGAGGTGTATACTTAGGTGTACAGTATACTTAGAACTATGCACACGCATTATACAACCACATAAAGTATGCACTCATACACATACTGTACACACTTGCTGAAAGGGAGCTTTCTCTTAAACATTCATGCTTATAGCTTATTCACGTTTATAAATTATGCTCTATAATATTCAGGGTTCACACACACCTGCACACACCCACACACACACACACACACATCATCTCAGGCTCAGTGCAGCAAACACCAGTGGAGATATGTAGTGACTCGGAGGAGAGGTGTAATATTTCAGGCAAGAGAATAATTGGCCCCTTTGGAGAAGCGCTGGACTGCAAGTGGAATCATATCAATAGAGATGCAAACAGAGAGAGCTCAGTGTGGAATGAACTGTTGGCCTAGTCATTCTTACACACACACACACACACACACACAGTAGAAATAGGACCAACAAATGCACACAGTATATGGGAGACTGCACATTTATTCTGTTTTATGCATAAACCTGCTCAGAGACACCACATGCAATGTGTATGTATATGTGTGTGTGTGTATGTGTGTGTGTGTGTGTGTGTGTGTGTGTGTGTGAGACCTTGAACTGTGTTTCTTGGTACTGCATATGATATCCAAGAGTCTCCGCTGTGTGAACAATCAGATTCCTGCTCTTTAATCCATCAAAGGTGCTCCATCAAAGACCTGCTATCTGAGAGACATGCTCTGCATCTGTTTGCTGGGTCATTGGCATGTTATGCACATACACACTCTTATACAACAAACACACACACACACACACACCACACACACACACACACACACACACATACATATGCACTGTCTGGTGTGTATTCAAACATTGTTCAGGTACTAGTCTGTATATTACTGGATGTCTTTCCTTCTGTTTCTGTCCTTACATGTTGGGTAGATCAGCAATAGTAAGAGACCTGCGCCATTACAGCCTTAGTGTGTAATTATGTGCTCACATGTCAGTGCTGTCAGAACTGTCTGAAACTACAGGGAGAAACAGTTGTTCCTGAAGGAAGTACATGCGAAGCACAGAAAAAACATACACTCAGTGTCCACACACACACACACACACACACATGCACACACACACACACACACATGCACACACACTCACGCGTTTGCAAATGTACATTGGTTTAATGTACTATATCTAACAATGCCTTGATATTGCTGTAATCTCTCATAACACAGCAGTTCCTCAAAGTGCCAAGGCCACTCTCTATCTTTTGTGTTTGTGTGCGTGTGTGTCTGTGTGTGTTTGAGAGCATGAAAGACTGGGACATATTTTGTATGAAAGTTAGGTAAGCTGATATATTTCCATTTTGTCTGTCGTAGGATCCGTCTCTGTCTTTTTCCTCGAAATCTCTTTCATCTGTACTTTTTTACCGGTAGAAGAGGTCCTGTTGAGTCAAACCAACACAATCCACCACAGCTCATCTTTCTCTTTACAATGCTCTTGCCATGGCCGCGAGCAGTTACAGTATTTGACAGGTTTGTTTGTGTGTGTGTAGGTGTGTGAGTGAATAGATTCTTGTGCATGCCGTGTTTTCCTGTGTGTGCTACACAGATATGGATTTTGAAGCTGAAGCACTGTGTCAATAGTGTGCTTAAAAACAGTCATTAGGCGGACCGTAAAAGTCGTCCATGAGAGAGAGAGAGAGAGAGAGAGAGAGAGAGAGCGGCCGGTGGGGGAGTGACTGAGAGCAACCTGCGTGTCAGTAGACTGTTTCCTTGTCAAGTTTTGTGGCTTTGAGGGAGAGCAATTGATTGCTGTTAGATGGCGTAGGCCATTGGCCTCGGTAATTACATTGTGAAGTGGACCCCTTCATTTACGGGGTGTTGACCTCTGTGTGCATGTCCACTCTGAGTGGCCTCACCTCACTCAGCATGCACATGCTCTTAGTTGAATGCTTTCTTTGGTCAGCAAGAGATCAAACACTCCCAGTACTAGACTGGCAGCCCAGAGCACTTCGATTAAATGAAAAAGGCACCAACATCTGACCACTGGGGCATCTAGAGGGTTACCCAACATGTGCAGATATAGATTTCTGCTGGGGATCTGTCGCTGTGTATTACCCCTTGTGACCTCAAAGGAGGGGCAAAAAATGCATGTATTTAAATATCAAAGGTACCATCTCAAACCAATTCCAAATGACCAAGGACGTCATACTGACTACCAAATGACCCCTTACCAGAAAAAAATATGCTGGGCTCAGCAGAAGCCGAAAAACGGCCTGGAAAACAGGGTCTGGTTTAAACATTGGAGGTACCACAAGAACCCCACATAAAATGATAAAATACATCCTACAGAATTCAAAAGAATGTTGTGAAATTAACATTTTAAAGAAAATCAGTGTTCAGTAAGTCCAAGAATTTTAGAACTTTCGATTGTTGAGTAATGAGTATTGTTGAGTAATGTGGTGCCTCTGATGTTTAAACCAGACCCTATTTTTGTCCTATGATGAAAGGCAAAGCCAAAACCATGAGCACAGCATGTATTGTCCTTCTGTCTGTCTACAAGGCATTGCAGTGCCCTCTAGCAGTAGACCTGTGATTGAATAACACGTCACTATCAGTGTGTAAGCTCATCTGTTCAGCTATATTTGTGGAGCCCCAACAGCTATAGACCGACAAACTGGGGCGGTATATCCTGCTAATGTGGTATTTTAGTGTTCTTCCTTCCTTATATATTTGTGTGTGTGTGTTCACTTCCAGCACAAGAACGTCAGTGCCGCACAGTGCCATATGTGTCTGCAATGGCATGTGTGGGTGAGCTCTGCCACGAGTGTTCAACAATGCGTGAATGTATGTGTGACTTCACACTTGTGTGTGTAGGCCGGCACCGGTTTGGCCGCTGGTCCACGCAGCCTGTGAAAGTGGGTCAGTCAGATATGGATTGGCTTGAGTGTGTTCCACACAAGCAGCACAGTGTGCCCACTGCTTCTCAAGAATAGACTCTGTGATTTGCTCCCCAATCACTCAAGATGGGTTCTGGCTCTGCCCGCCTCAAAGGGATCTCTTGGATTTAACCAACACAAGAAAGTAAACAACAGCAGGTGGCTGTTTGTCCTCTCATTTTTTCCAAATTGCCCATAATAACTGTATTAGACATCTTAAAGTGAGGTCTGAATCTGAGTATTTGACATCTCAAACAGCATTATTCACAGATGGAGCAGCCAGAACTGTTCCCTGCAATTTTATCTATCCATCCTCCTTCTCTGCCCTTTTTGTCTTTCATGCTTTTCAAGCCTCTCTCTCTCTCTCTCTCTCTCTCATCCCTACACTGTTAGTTGGCACTCTATCATTACACCACTTCCCTGGCCTTTAAAAAGAAACAGACTACTGACACTATAATATTACAATTTATCTCACAGTCATTCGGTTCTTCATTTCACCTTTTTTACACACATTAGATTCTCTCTCATTAGCTTTAGTACATATTTCAGTCTCTTTCTCTCAATTTTTTTGGGTCAAGCAATAAACTACAGATAAGGTTTTGAGTGTTATAGTTGCTTATTTATTGTGGCCAAGGAGTCATAACAGTAGTTGGAATGATGGATACAGACTGAAATTCCCAGAGAGCAGCACATGAAAAATAAGCAAAAACCCCTAAAAAGTTGATGTTTTTCAATGAATTTTATGCAGCTACTGAAACTAGCTAAGAAACAAATAATATTTTTTCATGTGCCACGTGAGGAGTCGAAAAAACAGTAGTCCCTTTCCCTTACATCTCTCTTTTGACTTCTATCCCCAGGATGGTTCGAAGCAGAGGCAGTCACGGAAGAAGACGGTATCATTCAGCTCGATGCCCAGCGACCGCAAGATGAACAGCACCGCGGCCTGCATGGCCTTCATGATGGAGGGCTGTGAGATGAAGAAGGTGCGCTCCAACTCGCGCATGTACAACCGCTATTTTGTGCTGGACTCCGACATGTGCTGGCTGCGCTGGGAACCCTCCAAGAAGGACTCAGAAAAAGCCAAGCTGGAGATTAAGAGCATTAAGGAGGTGCGCCTTGGCAAGAAGACCCCTGTCCTTCGGAGCAACGGCCTGTCGGACCAGTTCCCAGATGAGTGTGCCTTCTCTATCATCTATGGGGAGAACTATGAGTCGCTGGACCTGGTCGCTAGCACACCGGACGTGGTCAACACTTGGGTGATGGGGCTGCGCTACCTTGTTTCCTACGGAAGGCACACGGTGGATGCCGCAGAGCCAGGTGAGCCCAGCCTACGCACGTCTTGGATTGGTTCTGTCTTCGAGCTGACTGACATTGAGAAGCGGGGACACATCGACCTGCTTCGCGCCACCCAGATCATCAAGGGCCTGAACCCCGGAATGAAAGAGTCACGGATCGAGTTGAAGTTCAAGGAGCTGCAGAAAGCCAAAGATGAGTATGGAGAGGACATCAACGCAGACACGTTTGTGGAGGCCTACTGTGAGCTCTGCACCCGACCTGAAGTGTTTTTCCTCATGATGCAGTTCTCCAGTAACAAGGAGTACCTGGACAGCAAAGACCTGATGCTGTTCGTGGAGGTCGAGCAAGGTGTGGAAGGGGTGACCGAGGAGATGTGCCACCACATCGTGCAGCAGTTTGAGCCATCGGCTGAGGGTCGGGAGCGGGGCTGCCTGTCCATCGATGGCTTCACTCACTACCTCCTTTCTCCCGAGTGCCACATCTTCGACCCGCAGCACAAACGTGTGTGCCAAGACATGACCCAGCCGCTGTCGCACTACTACATCAACTCCTCCCACAATGCCTCACTCTTGGAGGACCACCTGTGGGGCTCGTCCGACATCTCCAGCTACATACGGGCCCTGCACATGGGCTGCCGCAGCCTGGAGGTGGTAGTCTGGGATGGGCCTGACTGCGAGCCCATGGTCTATGTGGGAAGCTCGGTGGCCTCGCAGCTCGCCTTCTGCAAGGTGCTGGACATCATTAACCAGTACGCCTTCGAGAGCTCAGAGTACCCACTGATCCTGTGCTTGGTTGTGCACTGCTGTGTGCCGCAGCAGAGGGTCATGGCACAGCACATGAAGAAGATCCTGGGTGACAAGCTGTATGTGGAGCCACCAAAGCCTGAAGAGCATTACTTGCCATCTCCTGAGAAGCTGAAGGGCAGAGTCCTTCTCAAAGGTAAACGTCTTCCTCCCAACTACCCTGACTCCGAGGGCGAGGTGACGGATGAGGAGGAGGGGCTGGAGATGTCCAGACGGCTGGTTGGGGCTGAGGAGAAGGACAACCTCAACGGGATCGGCTGCAAGCGTCTGCGCCTGTGCAAGGAGCTATCAGACCTGGTCTCACTCTGCAAGTCAGTGCAATTTAGAGACTTTGAGACATCCAAAAGGGAACAGAGGTACTGGGAGATGTGCTCTTTCAACGAGGTGGACGCCAACCGCTTTGCCAACGAGTTTCCAGAAGACTTTGTAAGCTACAACAAGCGCTTCCTGTCACGAGTCTACCCCACACCGATGCGCATTGATGCTAGTAACATGAACCCCCAGGACTTCTGGAAGTGCGGCTGCCAGATTGTGGCCATGAACTATCAGACGCCTGGTCTTATGATGGACCTTAACCTGGGCTGGTTCCGGCAGAATGGCAACTGCGGCTATGTGCTGCGGCCTGCTATAATGAGGGAAGAGGTGTCATACTTCAGCGCCAATGCACGGGACTCCTTGCCTGGTGTCTCAGCACAACTCTTGCACATCAAGGTGATCAGTGGACAGAACCTGCCAAAGCCGCGAGGCTCGGCTGCTAAGGGCGACGTTGTGGAGCCCTACATCTACGTGGAGATCCATGGCATCCCAGCTGACTGCACTGAACAACGCACCAAGACCGTTTCTCAGAACGGAGACAACCCCATCTTCGATGAGAGCTTTGAGTTCCAGATCAACTTGCCAGAGCTAGCGGCAATGCGGTTCGTGGTGCTGGACGATGACTACATCGGTGACGAGTTCATCGGTCAGTACACCATCCCTTTCGAGTGCCTGCAGCCAGGCTACCGCCATGTCCCCCTGCAGTCTCTCACCGGGGAGTTCCTGCCCAACACCACGCTTTTCGTGCATGTGGCCATCACCAACCGCCGCGGGGGGGGCAAAGCACACAAGAGGGGTCTATCCGTGCGGAAAGGACGCAAGGCTCGCGAGTACACCTCCACCAAGACCACGGGGATCAAGGTGGTGGACGAGCTATTTCGAGCCTCCACACAGCCACTCAGGGAAGCCACTGACCTCAGAGAGAATGTGCAGGTAAGAGCTCAAGCATGCTTTATACCCTTTTAGCATGAGCAAAAACATGACTGTGATAACACCCAAGCTGATGATTTTCTGACTAAACAAGCAGATAGAGTCTGTAATATTGCTCTTTATTGTCCTGGGCTGTGTGAGGAGAAGCACGGCTGACGTGTCATCACTGTGTAGGAGTCAGTCCAAATTTAGAGGATTACTCATAGGTTTACATAATGTGATGTTCAGTGCCAAATGGCAATTAAATCAGAAACCTGCTCTGGAGCATTTGGCAAGTGATCAAAGTTAAGGTATCCAGAGCATTGCTCCTGGCACCACTGTTTCAGTATCAAATGCTTCACATTGCAGACATCCTGTAATGGGAAGGTATTATCATATTTGAACTCTTGGGCTTAGGCTTTTCTGCTGACAACTCTGAATCAATTGTGTAACAGAGTTCTACTGCTCTCACCATCGTTTTCTCTCCTTGGTGCTTTAGCCCACACACTTTCCTATTTCTTCCCCGTACTGTTTGTGTCTGCTTTTTAATAGAGACTATTCCATACTGCATCCCTTCCTATAGTGTCTGGTGTTGTTTTGGTTGTATTTATTTCATTCATTTAAAGCAGGGAAGACTATCTTAATTAAAGGGGTGGTCTCACACAGCTACTCCAATTAGTGAGGGAAGGAGAGAAAGAGAGAAAAAGGATGAGAGAGGGAGAGAGACAGAGACAAAGAGAGGGATTTTGTTGTTCAAACGAAGTCCAATTAGGGGTTTGTTTATGCCCGCGGAGCAATGGTGTGAATCAGAAGAGACAAAAGAAGTTAGTGCTAGAATGACTGCTTGCTGATCCACTGTTCTCTGAGAAGCAGGAAGAGAGACGAGCACAGTGCTCGCTAATCACTCCATATTTACCCACCAGATGAGGCTTCGCCACAAACAAAACAGAAAACTGGTTAACAGTAGTGAATTAGCACCAGGGCTTCAGGCACAGGAAGGCTATTAAGTGTTGTGTGTGGGTGTATGAGAGTGCAGATGGAAAAGGTTGTGATCAAACACTTTGTTGTTGTTGTTGTTGTTGGGGCATAGAAAAGTGTGTGTACCATGTGGACTCCGAGGCAATGGAGCGGTCAGGGGAGTGATGTACGTGAGTGCAAAAAGGGGTCAGGAGAGACAGGCGGGCTATAATTCCATTTCAAAGACTGGGCTCATTCCAGGAGAGAATGCCAAACTGATTGCGGCCTTAGAGAAATCTATCCTCAGACAGACACCAAACCCTGGCGGCAGAGAAGACTGTGAGCTCATCTTCAGGGATAACGTCCAAGCCGTCCGGGCCTGTCTGTGAAGGTCAGAGCACATATTGCTGAAGGTGTGAGAGATGCTTTCCTCACAGCTCTGAGCTTCCATCGTTCCTATTGTGTTCCCATTGGACCATGGAAGTACATCTGGTGTGTACTTAGTGTATTTAAAGAACAATCAAGGCACCATGGATCATGTCAGACTGCATGCTGTGCCACCTTCCTGGGGCCTCATTACAGAGACTGCCGAAGTCTGGAATCCTGTCTTATGTCAGTCTAGGATGGCATTGAGTAGATTTGGTGTTACAGAGACAGATTTAAATCACAAAAATTCATGAGACCAGAAGATAACAAAGGAGTTCAAATCCCAAATATGATATAAAGAAGAATTGATGGAACACACAGCCTTGATCTTGAATCCTGCTGGTAGACCAAGGCAGGGGTCTGTCTTTTCATTTGAAGTTAAATTAAACACCACACTACAAAAAAATTGCCTTCTAAAAACAAAACAAATATTATGAATCTAAGCAAATTTGGCTGACAGTGCATTAAGCAAATTTGGCCTTAAGAAATTTTTGCATAGCAAGCTGTTCTTCTACCTTAAAATCAAAGCCTTCAGCTTACTCTAAGCTACATCACACTTATTCTGAAATTACAACCAGAAACCAGGAATGCTTGATATTGCAGTATGTAATGTTGTTGGTTGGGTAGGATCCTAATCATTTCAGCCATATTTGTACTTACTGGCTATGTATCCTGTCCTCACACTGTCACTGAATGTTGATGCAAAGGGGCACAAATGTCAAGCCTTCCTTAGAGTTGCAGGAAAACGTTTAATTTTGTAACAATAAACAATTACAGTATATTATTGAATAAGAATACAATGTCCGCAAGACTATTTGTTCTACATTTCAAATGAATGAAACTGAGCACACCCTTGAGAAGATTTGAATCATAATGATAGGGCAAAGTCTGGATATTTCTGTAAGATCTGTAATAAGGCCCCATTGTCACTCTTTGATTTATGTTTGTGGAACCCACAAGTAGATTATGAAAACATGAAGTACTAAATGAGCATTGTCAATGCAAGATGTTAACAACGTAGCCAATAACATGTTTGCTTTCCAAAGGAGAAGAGCAACTGTTGTTACCCTCCTAGCATAGTAAAACTGTTAGCATGTAGTAGGCCTACCTACTAGGCTACATGCTACAATGTACTTAAGTGATTCACTCACACTTTCTCTATGGAGAGATTATGATTAGCATGTGTTGTAGCTGGTTAGCTGTAAATGAGGTAAAAGTAGAGGGAAAGGGAATGGAAGAATGGTGATCATGAAATCTGAGGACTGCCCATTTCTGTGCCATCTTCTTTATTTCTCCTGTTGTTATGATGTAGGAGTTATGCTTGTATAAAGTGTCCAAAGTGTAGTTATTTTAGTTTCAGTCTTTATTGAAGTTATTTATTTGCTGTTGTGTTTTAGTAGCTAGATCAGGTTTTGAATGCTGCATGTTTTCAACTTTGGTTCAGGGCAGCATCTGTTATAGTGAAAGGGGTTAAATAGTGCAGCTTGTTCCGGCTGTGTTGTGTGCGTACCCATGGTGAATATCTATGAGGCTTGCTGGTATCAGGCTGAAGGCAGCAGGGACGAACATCCGTCTGAATGAAGGACACATTATGAATTAGAGTCCCCTACTTCCTCTGACTTGAGAAGACAGTGATGGAACGGAAACTGAGGTAATTTTAAATTTAAAAACCCTTCTGGGGTTGTGCCGTGAGCAAGAATACAAAACAGTCCTGACTTTCAGGCCCTTAGACACATGCGCCCGCACACACACACACACACACACACACACACACACACACACACACACACACACACACACATGCGTGCACACACACACACACACACATACACACAGTTTCCTCCCAACAGCTCCTGCGGCTTCACCACAGCCTGGAGCGTAAAATTGTTAATAAATCCATTTGAGTGATTTGAAGTAAGTCTTCAATGAGCAGACCTCACACACACACACACACACACACACACACACACACACACAAAAGAGTACATGTAGCATATCCTCCTGCAGCAGAGCCCTCTGTAGTGCACTGACCCCACCTCTTGATCCAGGCTTCCTCTGGTGAAGCGGCAATGCAGGAAGCAGCCTTGTTTGCTCATCCTGCTGTAGCGACTTAGGCTTTAAGGCTAAAAAAGTAAATGTCCTCTGAGCACAGGTTCGCCACATTCACAGAGGGGATGAGAAGCTCTCTGTATCCACAATCACCTGGGGCACCAGGAACCAGTAGATCAAGGATGATAGTTTTACCACTAATAACCAGATATCATGACAGTTTGGTTGTCTGCAGACTGGCCTGGTCATCTACAAAAGGCTTTTTGAAATTCCCAAACTTGACTGCTGTGTTGTAAACCTTTGAACCTTTTTGAACACTGTAAATCTCTTGGCCTAGAGTAATGTTTTATCCATGCTAGGTGCTAAAGTGTTGTTGCCAGTGTGACTCAGCTGTGGAGACATCATACGCTGCAGGCTGCCACACCAGCATCACCACAACAATGACTTCCTGAAGGGGAGCTACAATGGTACAATGTGCCCCAAAGTACCAGCATTCCACGCAAAGCAGGCGCGAATGTGTGGCAGTGAAGCCAGCCTCTGGCCCTCCATCACCAACAGGGAATAGCTCAGGCTGGCAGGAGCCGCTGGCAGGCCAGTAGTGGAGCTGGAAGTGCTGATGTGTGGGTCCTGTTTCTCTATTGAAGAATCACCAATAGGAGATAAAGGCTCAAGTCATGCACTTCCTGTAATGAATGGATGGATTGGTCTCTTTTGTGTGCTGCTGGAGGAAAGGAGGAATGGATGTGCAAAGAAGACTGTGTGTGTGTGTGTGTGTGTGTGTGTGTGTGTGTGTGTGTGTGTGTGTGGTGTGTGTGTGTGTGTGTGTGTGTGTTGGGGTTTGTGGTAGGAGTGTTGTGTTGACAGCATCTAAAGTATCTCCTGTGCTCTTTACCACCCCAGCCCCCTTCCTCTCTTTTCTCTCTCTCTCTCCTCGTGAAACAGAAGACAAAGTGTCTGGAATGAATTAGCACTACGTGTGGCGGATGTGGGATTTTCCCGCGCTCTCTGGCCCCAAGCCCCCTCTGTGTGTTTGTGTGTGTGTGTGTGTGTGTGTTTGTGTGTTTGTGTGTGTGCGTGTATGTGTGTGTTTTGGGACTGTGTGACACAAGAGGGGGCCGTTAACCTCAGAAATGGAGAAAGTGATGGCGGGTGTGTGTGTGTTTGGGGGGGGGAGGCAAAGAAGGAGCAAAATTGAAAGGAGTAAGGAAAGGATGCCAGTTCTTGTTTGTTTGTTTAAGAGCGTGCTTGTGTGCGTGTGTGTGTGTGTGTGTGAGTGTGTATGTGTGTCTGTGTGTGCGTGTGTTTTGAAGTGACTAGTCCCCTGTTGAGTCCCAGTGGGTGTCCTTTGTGAATCAACAGGGAGAGAGGGAAAGAGAAAAGAGCGATAGAAAGAGATGAAAGAGAAAACAGAAGAAAATAAAATCAAATAAACTGGGTGAGAAGTGCATCAATGGAATCCCTGAGAAACGAGGATCATTTTGAACACAATTAGGTCCACTCTTAGATTTCATCATTTGTCTGCTCACAGCGGTGGATGTTCATAATGACTGCTTGTGAATGGGATCTACAGCTTGAACAATTCTCCCTAATATGTATGTGTCTTGGCATTTGTTTAAGTTGATGAATGTGTGCATACTCACACACACACACACACACACACACACACACTCACACTCATGCTCACTCCAGCATATTTATGTTCTCTGCATGTGCGCGAGAGCATTGCTTTCCCGGCTAGTTGCAGGCCCAGCTTGTGTGCAGCCTTGAGGTCATGTCAAGCTGGAGGTGTTGACTTTATGCCCCAGGGCAGGGGAAGTGTGTGCAGCGAGCGCGGCTGGGTAGTGAAGCCCCAGGCCTGGGCAGAGTCGTCACGCTGTCGGGGCCCTCCCCCGCCTCCCCCTCCACCACACCACACCACATTACAGCAGCTCCATGAGGAAATTAACTGGGCAGAACAATCAGAGAGCTTTAGTGCAGGCGCTCACATACCACACCACACCACATGCATATAAAACACTCTCAGCACAGGCAAGCAAACAGACAGACACACAAACACAGATAGACAGACAAATAGATAGATAGATAGACAGATAGATAGATAGATTGATTGATAGATAGATAGACTTAAACACTCAAACACACACACTCTTTTATACACACACTCTCTCTCTCACACACAAGCACTAGAGGCAAACTGTGGTGCGCTGTGTGGCGGTGTTGCGTGAGAGGCAGATGATGTCATGGGAACGAGGCCTGATGTTGGCACGTTGCTGCACTGCTCTGCTCTCGTCTGCTCTCCAGCACTCCCCTCTGCACTGACACCACACTGCCACAGATAAACACACAGAAACACACACTCACACACTCACACACACACACACACAGAAAAACAAACACACTCACTCACAAACACACAGACTCACTCATACACAGAAACAGAAACACACACACACACACACAGAAAAACAAACACACTCACACACACACACACACTCACTCACACACACAGACACACACAAACACACTCACTCACTCTCAAACACGCACACTCACACACACAAACAGAAAAACAAACACACTCAGTCACACAGACATAGAAACACAAACACACACACTCACTCACACACATTCCCGCATGCACACACAGAAACACAAACTCACAAACACACACACTCCCTCAATAACACACACAGACACACACACACAGAAACACAAACACACTCTGACATTCTGAAGCCTTGCCACTTTTCTGTGTGTTTGTTTGATTTGTGTGGTTGGATAACGGATGTATGAATAGTGAATTGTTTTTTGGCCTTAATTTGGCTGTCCATTTTGATCCTGTTCAGTGCGTCTGTGTGTGTGTATGTGTGTGTGTGTGTGTGCGTGTGTGTTTGCATATAGAAGCCAAAATCTGTGTTTGGAGCCTGGTTGCTAATGCTGTGTGCTAAGTGGGGTGTACTGCTCTGATCCCATCTCCAGCTGGAGGCCCACATTCCTAGAGCCTGGAGGGTTAGGAGCTCAGGGCTCCCATACGCTGCCGTTTGATTGGCCAGGGCCGCATCAGGTGTTCCTCAGACTTTTGATTGGACAGTTTCAGGAGTCCTTAATCTGTGCCATAAACTGAGTTTAGTCTGCCAATCTGCCCATGTGTCGTGGAGGAGCATCAGTATGTCTGACAGCCTAGGATTCAGTCCTGAGAAAAACACCAGTCACTTTACCTGACATCCTGACACCAGTTGTAGCTGTTCTTTTCCATCAAGAGGTCCCACATTTATATCTCTCTCCCTCCCTCCCTCTCTCTCTCTCTCCCTCTCTCTCTCTCTCCCCTCCTCTTCCTCTCTCTCTCTCTCAGAACGCCATGGTGTCCTTTAAGGAGCTGTGTGGCCTGGCTCCTGCTGCCAACATGAAGCAGTGCATCCTTACGGTGTCGTCATGGCTGCTGAACAGCGAGCGCTCACTGGGCGTCACCATGGACCTCAGCGAGGCCTACCCCGCCATGGAGGCCCAGGGGCCCGTACCTGAGCTACTACGCAAGGTCCTCAACGCCTACGACACGGTACGGCCACACACACACACACACACACACACACACACACACACAGAGCCACTAAAGTGTTTGCTTTGCTCTTCCATCACTACCCTTGTGTACCCATTATGTACACACAAAGTGTGTTTGTCTCCTGTCAGTGAGATATACAGTCTGCAGTGGTGTGATTAATATCTAGCCTATTGCTGTCACATCTACTGCCCTGTAGTACAGGAGGTGCCATGTGCAGCCTGATAAGACAGTGGGCTTTCACACTTAAAGGGATCATCCACAGTCAATATACTCTTAGCCCTGTTTGAGGTTGCAGAGTGCTGTTGGTAGGAATAAGAATGAGAACCATATTTGCGAACCTGCAGCTAACGCTAACTGAAAGGGGCACAGGATCAGCTAGTGCTGGCTAACATTTAGTTATTCGGTCCACATCCACACCGTACCAAATTTTCTCATTCTGATTCCTACTGACAGCACTCAGCAACCATAAAGCGCCAGGCTATGGGTTGACTGTCCCTGAGCTATTGCTTTAATGAGCAGGCTCATCCCAGCACACGTGCAGCGTCTTATCAGATGGTATATATCATATGCCATCACACATCATCACCCTCTGTGTGACGCTCTTATAGATCACACACACCGCTATCTCAAATCACACAGAGCACTTCCTCCATGTCCCTGTGCTAGTTAGGCAGCACTCAGCGAGCTCCACCAGCAGGGCTATGGGCTGACTTTACTGACCAGGATCACACAGAACACCTCTGCTGCCATGTCCCCTTGCTAGTTAGACACAGCACAGGGACAATTAGAGCCCAGACTGGAAAGTCCTCCCCATCGGTGCATATGATGGTTTGCAGGACCACCTCTAAGCCCTGATATGGTGATGTGCTTAAGAAGCGTGTGTCATCCAGTGTCCTGTATTTGGACCCAACCCGCCAGGGAAAAGCCAAAAGCTCACCTCACTAAATATAGCATGGACAAAGCCTGCCAAAAACTGCTTGGCATCCGTCTTTGCTGATCTTATCTGATCTTTAAGTGTCGCCGTATGCTAATTGCTTTGAGTGTGTGTGTGTGTGTGTGTGTGTGTGTGTGTGTGTGTGTGTGTGTATGAGCATAAGTATGCATGTGTTCATTAGTCTGTCTGTGTGTGTTTTCTTATAATTAGTGTGAGAGAGAGAAAGTAAGAGAGTGTATACATAAGACATCTGTATATGTGTGTGTGTGAGTGTCTGTGTGTGTGTGTGTGTGTGTGTGTGTGTGTGTGTGTGTGTGTGTGTGTGTGTGTGTGCATTAGTGTGCTTGTGTATGTGATGGGCAGGGTTGTAACCTTAAAGCTGTAAAATGGAAAGAGCAGGCTGTCCCCAGCACAGGGGTCACTCACTTGAGTGCTGCTGGCAATGCTTTACTGCCAAAAACACCGCCATCTGTGTGTGTGTGTGTGTGTGTGTGTGTGTGTGTCTGTGTGTGTGTGTGTGTTAGTCATCCTACAAGAGAGAAAATGCCAAAGTGAAAAAGACAGAGTCTGAGATGGAGTTGTGTGTGTGGTTGGTAGATGGAGTTAGTGGCTGTGAAATGGATGAAGGAAGGAGACTTCCTTGTGCGAGAGTGTGTGAGAACACATGGTGTGTGTGTGTTTGTGTGTGTGTGTGTGTGTGTCGCCTGTTGTTGGGCTGTTTGCCCGGAGCTAGTTCTTGCTTAAACATCCTCCCAGGGGAGAACATGAGGTCGCCTTTGCTCCCCACTGACTTCCAATGTGATGAGGCTCAGTTCAAAATGTGTTCACAGTGGATATGTGCTTGTGCATGAGTGTGTGCGAGAGAGAGAGAGAGAGAGAGAGCAAGAGAGAAAGACATAGAGAGAGAGAGAGAGGAAGAGAGGAGGCGTAACTAGCTGTTTGGCATAATGTGAGGAAAAGGAACAGAGTAAATGAAATAAAACAGACATTGACAGAGTGCTCTGAATTGTGTGTCTGCTAGAGAGAATGTGCATGAGATAGAGTGTGTCATTTTTGTGTGTGCGTGTGTGAGAGAGAGAAAAAGAAAGAGACAGATAGAAAGAGAGGGAGAGGGTGAGAACTATAATGTGTGTGTGTGTGTGTGTGTGTGTGAGTGAGAGAGTGAGAAACAGATAGAGAGCGAGGAAGAGAGAGTAAAGATAAATGTGTGTGTGTGAGAGAGAGAGAGAGAGAGAGAGAGAGAGTGAATGACTATATGACTATGCGTATAACTCCCAGGTCTTGCGGTGTTGATGTATGTGTGAGAGGAAAGCTGGCGTTGTGGAAGTCTCACTTCCTGTGGTGGCCTGACTGACTTCCTGTGTCCTGTATCCTGCAGATGATCCAGACCAGTCGCACTCTAATTGAGTCAGCAGATGGAGTCTATGCCAAACTCACACAAGCACAACGTGCAGGTAAGACACACACACACACACACACACACGCACAAACATATATATGTTCACACATCTGACCCCACACATCCTCTCACATGCACATGCACACACACACACGCGCACAAACACAAACTGTACTTGCACACACAAAAGCCGGGTAGCTGTAATGAACCCAGAAGAAAACCGTAACTCAATGACATAACTCAACACACAACACACACAGGGAGAGAAGAGACAGAGTCAGACAGACAGACAGGCAAACAGACAGGCAGACAGACCCACACACGCACATGCTGTCTTACATTCACCACAGTTCTACTTCCAAACAAAATCCCCTAAAGAGCCCACATAGAAACACCCTCATCCCCAATCACCAAGAGTCAATAGAAGCACCAAGCAATAGCAAAGATGATGTAAGCAGGCAGAGACAGGAAGCCCTTTGTCACGTCTGAAAAACAGATAGAGGGAGAGGGGCAAGAGGAGAGGAGAGACAGGAAAGATAGAACAGAGAAGGGAAACAAAGGAAAGAAGGAGTTCTGCTCAGAAGGCCTTAGTATGGTCAGAGAAAAAATGAATAAAAACAAATGCACTGCACTGAATGACTGTTCTCAGCTAGACAGTAATAAATGATCCCAGAGTGGTTGTGTCCCAAAAATGGCTTGAGACTGCATGGCTCCTACATGCAGGTATGACTCAGAGACTTGGATCAGTAGCCTGGGTGCCAGTGTGGATGAATGACAGAGCGAGGGAGAGAGGGAGCAAGAGGGTGATTCAGGGCCGGTGGGGAAGGGAAGAGAGAAGGGGCTGGCTGCTGGTGTTTTATTTTTCAGAAGCCCTGTGAAAGAGGTGGTGACGCTGCTGCTCGACAGCCCCAAGAGATTGGGGGGGGGGTGTGAGATGAATCACACTCTGTCTCATTATCATCATGATTGCTTTTCACTTTGCCAAGCAGCTGAGACGTCACACAAACACACACAAACACACACACACACACACACACACACACACACACAGACATACACACACACACAAACACACACACACACACACACACACATACAAACACACACACACACACACACACACACACACAAATAGTCACAGGAATGTACCTAAACTGTTTAAAATGAATGCATCCTGCTGTGTGTGGAGCCTAGCCATGGTTTGTAGTTGTCTAGGTCAGGGCAACATACATTTACACACACACACAGGCACACACACACACACACACACACACACACACACACACGCTAGAGGGACCTCTCAAAAGGGGTCATAGCCCCTTGCTTCTTTCAGTAATAAGTCTAAGTTTGAACAGTACATTTGCCACTGTGGAAAACAATGTAGTCACAGACTCCATTCTCTGGAACTCACTTTGTTACGAGCAGGAAACATCTGCCATAACCATCTGCATCATTATTTTTGAATGTAAATTCAAAGTGTAATTCAATGAAGCCTTCGAAATACTTGGCATAAAATGAGTGGCCATTGTTTTAAGGGCCCATTTCTGTCATTGTTGTGTATGTGCAATATGAGAAGAATGCTGGAACTCCCCCAAGAACTGATTCACTGAGGGTTGTGTGGCAGCCTGGGGGCATGTTAAACACCTCATAGACAAGATAGGCCTACATGACTTAGCGGAAAATAAACCAGACTGCCAGAAGCAACATAGCCGACCAGAGCCAGATGCCAGACTAAAACAACACTGGTGGTAATAAGGACTAATATGCACTGCGTCATACAGCAATGGCAGATAGATACTGAAGAGGAAACAGACCGATTCCTCACAAAAAAAAAAACACTTTTTGAAGCCTTAAAGCACCCCCCCCCCCACACACACACACACACAAACACACACATATAATCACACATGCATGCATGCACCCATACATACACACCTACAAACACACACGAACACGCACACACAAACACACACACACACACACCCAGGCACACATGCATGCACCCCCCCACACACACGCACAGTCACAGATTGCATCTACTGGACAAGCACACGCAGTCACATTCAGATCAGACAAGCACATGCAGTCACATTGACTGAGCACCATAATGCATTCTTATTAGAATAATAACACAGAGAGAAATTGAATGTAATAAATCCCTACTGTTGTAATAACATCTACCATTATCAGTAAACTATGACAGTAGTGGTGGACATCTCCTGTGCAGCAGGCGAGAGGAGGAGAGGGAGAGGACAGGGAGAGGACAGGGAGAGGACAGGAGGATTACTGGAAGAGACACAAACAGGTTTGGGCTTGTGCTTTTGATTAGCAGCAAAGAGAGAAGAGTGGGAGAACACAAACAAACAAATAAACACCCCCCCCCCCCCCCACACACACACCACCACAGCGGGCCCAGGACACCAGCGAGGGCAGATGAGTGTGTAGGAGGGAGGGCAGTGAGTGAGTGAGTGAGTGAGTGAGTGGGTGAGAGGGTGAGTGAGCAGACTAGAGCTGGAGCAGTATTCAGCAGTGCTCTGAGTCTCTGAGGTGAACGAGTGAGTGAGTGAGCGAGTGAGTGAGTGATCTGTCTATCTGTCTATCATCTTTCTCTCTGTGTCTGTCTCTCTGCTAAAAGTTGACGGTGTGTTCTTCTCCATCTTTGTTCTTGCCTCTTGTTGTACCTGTGCAACTCTTCACTCTGTTTCTCTTCCAAGAGATTTGCTGTGGAATTGAAACCTCTTATGGCTTCTTAAGATCCTCTCAGCCCAAAATATCCCTTCCTACTTCATCTCTCTGTGTCTTTGTGTTTCTCCCTCCCCCCCCCTCTCTCTCTCTCTCTCACTTTCACCCAGTGTCTGAATCATCTGTTTACTGCCCTGAGAGGCTATGCTTAAAGGAGTTACACATACACACTTACATACACACATGCACACTCACACATACACACACACACACACACACACACACACACACACACACACACACACACACAAACAGACTCTCTCTTTCTCTGTCTCTCTCTCTCTCTCTCTCTCACACACACACACACACACACACAAACAGACTCTCTCTTTCTCTGTCTCTCTCTCTCTCTCACACACACACACACACACACACATACATACATACACAAACACACAATGAAGAAAGGGGATGCAGTGAACAGATCTGCCAGCTTGACAGTTGAAACACAAAGGTGCTAGATAGACCCTGTCACATCATCCTCTTTCTTCATGCACTCTCCCTGCTCCCTCTTTCTTTCTCACTTTGTCTGTTGTGTGGTTTGTGTTTGTGTTTGTGTGTGTGTGTGTGTGTGTGTGTGTGTGTGTGTTTGTGGATGTTTAGGTGTTTGTGTATGTGTGTGTGTCTGTCTGTCTGTGTGTGTGTGTGTTCAGTGTCTAGCATAGTTGGGAGTCTCTTCACCTGGAGACAGAGGCGTCCCCTTTCTCCTTATAGCACCAGCTGAGCAAATGCTTGTAATACTCCTTTAAACCAAATTTGGATTGTGTGACGTGTCTTTGTGTTCATCCAAATAAAGAATTAAAATGTGTGTTTGTATGTGTGTGTGTGTGTGTATGTTTGTTTGTTTGTATGTATGTGTGTATATGTGTGTGTGAAGACACAAAATTAGAGAAATTAGATTAGATTAGATTAGATTCAACTTTATTGTCATTACTCATGTATAAATACAGGTAACGAAATGCAGTTTGGCATCTAATCAGAAGTGCAAAGAGCAGCAAGTGCAATATATACAGTATGCAGTATGTACAGTTAAAGAGCAAATTATATACAGATAAGAGTAGTAATAATAAATAGGCAGAAGAGCAGTATACATGTAAGGTGAAGAGATAATAAGGGTAATATACAGATGTGCTATATAGATTCAATATAAGGGCAAAATACAGATGTGCTACAGAGATAGTTATGTACAGATGTATTAAGTATATACAGATGTCATTGACCTTCCATTCAGTGTCTGCATCAGACTGATGGCATAGTTGTGTTTCCCATCCGTCCATCACATGTGTCCACAGCTGTAGCTGCACTGAGACTGGGAGCTATGTGGCCCTGGCCCCGGGGAACAGCTGTATGGACATGGGCTACTTTAACACACACTCAGAGCCCTGGGGGACCTGTAAAGGAGAGGCTGCTCCTGTTTATGTAACACCAGATCAATCACATCAATCAATCCCTTAAGTATAGCCTCTCAGGGGCCGTAAACAGATGATTCAACTAATGTGTCTATATGCCATGCTTGTTTGTGTGAGCCTACTAAGTGTGTGTAAGGAGGTGTTTGCAGTTTTTTTTGGAGATCTGGTGTGAAGCGTCTGTTGCCTCCACTGTGTTAGCGCCTCAGTAGAACCTGCAACAGCAGCCTGCTCAGTAGAATCCCCCCTGAGCCCATGTCACCTGGTCCAGAGCAGGCAGGAGAAAGAAGAGGAGAGGAGTGGATGAAAGAACAGAGGAGAGGAGAGAAAAAGATCCAGAGGTAAAAGATAGAGAGATGGCTGAAACTAAATAGAAGGGAAAAGGAGGAGGAAAGAGAGAAGGAGGTTGAAACTGGAAGATAAAAGAAGTAGATGTAGAAGATAGAGGGATAGAGAGAGGAGGAAGGGAAGAGTGGAGGGCTGAGGAGAGGCTGAGGGCGGCAGTGATGGAACAGGTCTCAGAGGGTTGGGGAAAGTGGGACAGGTGCCACAGGAGAGACAGAGGCGCTGGAGCTGCCTTACATATACTCCCTCACCGGACCAGCACAGGGGCAAGAGGACGTGTGTGTGTGTGTCTTAGTGTATATAAGCGTATGTGTTTTTTTAGTGCATATGAGTGTAGGTCTTTTTTAGTTTGATGTAGAAAAGAGAATGGATGTTAGCGCTTACTAGCATTGGATTGGATTGGCATATTTAAATACAGTAATCTGTTAGACTGTTAGCTGCATTGTGTGTAAAGCACAGAACAGTGTTTTCTGCAAACTAAAAACAAACAAAAGAAAATTGACTACATTATTTGAGTGCATTATTGACTGCACCTATTATTAGGATTTTAAAACAAAGAAGAATAGGCAAAGTGCATTTTTAGGTTACTTCACAAATCATTTTACAAAAACAAACATTGGTTGAAAGTCAGGAAATGGCAGTAATAACATGGATAGTTGTGGCGTATTTGACTATGTAGGAGAGCATCTTTTGACAGAGGAATCTCTCATGTGTGGGGGGTTGGGATGTTGGTATGCTCTGGTATGTGCAGATCTCCCATCTCTGAGGCTCATGAATGTAGACGTCTGCCTCTCAACCATTCCAGCGCATGCAGTGGAACGTCTTCAGGAATGAGCTTTGAGAGCTAAAGCAGTTCAGATGGTCTGCCATGGCATTCTCTGAATAATACATCCCATCACACTGTGGGCCCTGAATGTCATTGAGACTGTCTGTCTTCCTGTCTGTCTGTCTGTCTGTCTGTCAATTCAATTCAATTCAGTTTTATTTATACAGTGCCTTTTACAATAGTATTGTCTCGTGGCGCTTCACAGAAGGAGCACCCAAGAGCAACAGGGGCAAGGAAGAACTCCCTTATGTTCAGTTAATCTAGGAAGAAAGCTTGGGCAGATCCACGACTCAAGGGGCTAACCCAACTGCCAGGGGTCATGCAGAAAAATTACAATCAGTAGTAACAATGACAGACTACAAGGTGCCTATGGTTTTAGCTAAGGTTCATAATAGTTCATAATAGAGTATTATCACACTTTACATTACATGGTAGTCAGTCAATAGGTGGTTATCAGGAATTATGGCTGGACAATGTAGCAGCGGCCAGACATAGTGTCAGACTCAAAGGAGTAAAATGGGTCAGGGGGGTAACAATAAGGGTCCATCAAACCAAAAATTCAAACAAGAAGTGTATGAAGCACTCTGGGTAATGGAGTTTTGTTCATGATATCACACAGGACTGGATTTCCATGAGGACCTCCACCGCATCGGTGCCAAGGAGGGCCTGAAGGGGCGCAAGCTGCAGAAGGCCATGGAGAGCTACGCCTGGAACATCACCGTGCTCAAGGTGCTTATTATTTACACCATCCATACAGCTCACCTTACACAATCCCACTGTTAATACTGTATATGCCTGTACTATCCCACTGTTAATACTGTATATGCCTGTACTATCCCACTGTTAATACTGTATATGCCTGTACTATCCCACTGTTAATACTGTATATGCCTGTACTATCCCACTGTTAATACTGTATATGCCTGTACTATCCTTGCTCTCTCAGACCTGTGCTTCTGAATGCAAATGCTGCACTGATCAGCAATGCAGGTTCTTTTCTCTTGGGACCTTCATATTCTTTCAGTCCACAGAGAACTTGGAAGGTGTAATGGTTCAGCTTCACCTCCAAAGGCACACTAAGATGGACTCCAAATAAATAGGAAAATAAATAAAATGGACTCACTGCAAGAGCTCTCCTCTGTAATGGAGTTCAGCTGCACCGAGGCGCCATCTGAAATGGAATTGCCGACTCCACAGCTTGACAGGAGTCAGAGACAGTAGTGGGAAATTTTTAACCTTAACCCTTTATATAGCCAACCAGAGGAGGCTGTGTGTGTGTGTGTGTGTGAACCACATAAAGGGCACTGCTGCATCTTATGCACCAGCACTGGATTCATTCTGTTGGGGAAGATGGCTGCCGGCAGCACAGAGAACCAGAGAATCTACCCCCCCCTTTCCCCTCACACACCTTTGACAAAAGTACCATAGCAATGTAGAGTGATGTGGTGGGGTGAAAAGGAGTGGAGGTATCAGTAGGCATTATCCTGGCCTCCTTGTCTCATGGTCCTGGTGACCTTGGCACTGTGCTCACCAGCCACCACCGCACCTCCCTAGCCTCAGTGGTGTGTGTGTGTGCGTGTGTATGTGTGTGTGTGTGTGTGTCACGAGCAGCAGGCTCTGGTACGCAGGTGGAGGAGAGAGAGGATGCGCAGATGTCGGAGCAGAGGGAGAGAGGAGAGCAGGGAGGGGAGGGAATGTGAGAGACGAGGCCGGCGGCGGGGGAAAGAAATAAAGTGTCGCCCCTCCCCACTCATCCCCCCTGCCTCCTCTCCATAATTAACTGGGGCCTGATTGTTAATTACATCGTTAGGAGGCATTATTCGGAGGCTCGATGGCACAACAGAAAATGGCAGCTTTGGCGTGATGCAGCACTC